>PVKC010051150.1:0-10462 GCA_004027635.1 Crocidura indochinensis
TAAATTTTAATTAAATTTGATTAAATAAATTTAAAATTTTACTGTTTTCCAAAAAAAAACTGTTGCTTTATTAAAATAGAATGAAATTAATTAAGCTAGAAGATAGTAGTTCTTTGTTCTCTTGCATCAGTTTTATATGACCACATATCATTTTCTTTTCTTTTTTTAATTTTCTTATTTGGTTTTTGGGCCACACCCGGTGACACTCAGGGGTTACTCCTGGCTATGAGCTCAGAAGTCGCTCCTGGCTTGGAGGACCATATGGAAAACTGGGGGATTGAACCGCTGTCCGTCCTAGGCTAGCGCAGGCAAGGCAGGCACCTTACCTCTAGTGCCACCGCCAGGCTCCCAACACATATCATTTTCTATTCATACTGTAATGTCATCACAAAGTTGATGGCTTATATCATGCAAATGTGCTCTCTTTTATTGCTGAATACATAAAATAAATCTTTGAAACTGACATGTGATTTGTATGCCATTCCATATTGGGGCACAACTTGCAAGTTTCGAAGCTAGGCTTTACATTCTCTGATTTCTGTCCTTCAAGGAGCCTCACAAAGGCTTCCCTAATATTTTAGATTCTGCAGAGCATAAGAGATCTCACTTTATAGACACCCAAGACAAATCAAAACAACTTGCCCTGCTTATTAAATTTGCAGCCTGGATTGACTCATACCTTTCTTCATTCGCTCTTTGTGTACAAGCTCAGTCTGAGATTTCATCTAGGAAATTGCCCAGACTGTGACCCAACTGAATGTTCCAGACCAGACTCTCTTTAGGAAAATTTGTGATAGTTAATTGGAAAAGGGTAGAAATTATGTCCTGAAGCTCTATTTACTGAATAAATTATATAAATATATACACATACTTTGGTGATATTTACATGTACTGAAATTTTAGGGATGGTTATAGGTATTGATGCCCTAGTCCCAAAAAATTTGCTAGAAAGGACTTGACACAAGATATTAAATGTTCATTTTCTTTTTCATTAATATTTTATTTGAAAATATAGTCAAAAACTGGATCCTGGGACAAAAGAAATCCAGACTCTGTAGGAAACTATTATTTGTTTCTTACCCATTCTTTTGAATGACTTTGAGATAGAAAAATTCAGTATGTTTAAAGAACATAATTTACACATAATTTTCTCTGATACACTTGATTTTGATTTTGATCCCAGTTTCTATTGAATGCACTTATTTATTTTTGTGATTCAGAATCCAATATGTGTATAGTCTTACAACAAGAGGACTATATTCTGAGAGAATATCCAATATTAACTCACTCAGTAAGGTCCTGCCATTAGTTGGATGTTGCTATAGCAAAATGGAAATTAAAACTTGAGAATTCTAAATCTGATATCTGCCAGACGGGTAGGATGCAGACAAAATACATTCCCATTATGATGATGATTTCTTTTATAATTTGGCTCTTCATTTTCCCTTCTCTCCTCATCACTCCATATGATCCCAGCCTAACCCCTGCCTCACAGGAAGATCAAACATTTTACCCACCTACAAGTCAATAATCCATACTTTAGTTATTTTTAGATACATATTTTAGATATGACTATGTAGAAATTGCATGGGCAGGCTTTTCCTGTTAGTAATAGTTTACAAATATATTATCCATGATAATTTTCTGTACCTTGTTATGTTTACTTAACAAGCTATGTGGAAATCACTCCATATAGTTTTTCTTATTTCTTTAGGCTATATTTTTATGGCTCTCTTTCTCTGTGTGTGTGTGTGTGTGTGTGCGCGCGCGCGTGCGCACGTGCTCGCGCATGCACGCATGTGTGTCTACAATTTTAAAATTGCATTTATTCTTAATCTTATGCTCTTGAGGAATGGATATGTATTTTTGACCTATTTGTATTATAAAATTTTACAGGTTCATGTGTACATATTTGTGTGTAAATATTCATTAATGAAGGTTTTTTTCTTTATGTTTTTCTATTAAACACAAAATAAAAGTTGTTCACAAGCTGTCCACATTCTGTTTCCATAATGAATGAAGCTTGTACACACAGGATCCTTATGGGCTCATGTATTTCTTTATCTGGATATATAGATAAAGCCTTTCTAATAGCCTTTATCTTTGTCATATTGTAGCAAGCTGACAAATATCTAATAAAAGAAATAAATAGCTATTACTGATTACAAAATGTGGATGTCTTTGAAAAATAGAACTGAATGAAAGCCTGGTTGAGAAGCCTTTAAGTCTGCTTAACTCCAAACGTTTGAGAAACAGTCCAACCTGGCATCCTTCCCACCACCTTAACAGGCATATCTTATAGTTTGGTGCTCCTAGTTAAGAGCTTCTGCTTTCAATGTTGTTTCACCTATGTTATTGATACTTCATTATTCCTTTTTGCAACATATTCAATGTATCTGAGGCCCCTGAGTCCTATGGCCCAAGTAATGCGCTTTATCTTCTTCGCCTCATTCAATTTCTTTTATTCTCTTACCTATACACTGGGGCAAAGGTTGATCTATGAATATTTCCTTTACTATATTATATTTTCTCACCCAATTATTCTATATCACAGATAAGTGAGATAGATCATCCCGTGTTTGTCTTCCTTCTTCTGAATTACTTCACTCAATATGTCTTTTAGTTCCAACCCTGTTGCAGAAAATTGCATGGTTTCTTCATAACAGTAAAACGATTTTTGCTTCTAAATACTAGATAATTTTTGTAGTAAGTTAATGCACTATATCAGTGTTAATTTACTTTATTAGTGTTTACACTATGTTATGTCTTTGTGTTACTTGCTATATTATCTTTGAATTTAATTATTTTTTCAGTGCAGCAAAAGGAATTCTTTTCATGTTACTGGATTTTAGAGCTTTTGCTTGATGCTTTATTCTTTTGTTTTGTTTTGTTTTGTTCTTTTGTTTTTTTTTGGGGGGGCCACACCCAGTGACACTCAGGGGTTACTCCTGGCTATGCGCTCAGAAGGAGCCCCTGCCCTGGGGGACCATATGGGGGCACGGAGGAATCGAACCGCAGTCCGTTCAAGGCTAGCGCGGTAAGGCAGGCACCTTACCTCCAGTGCCTCCGCCCGGTTCCGATGCTTTATTCTTTATCAAATTACCTTTTAATGTCCTAAACACCATAAGTCTACTTTTTTTCACCAATATTAATAATGCTATATTATCAGGAATAGACATAAAATTGTTAGGAGGCTTTATATGTGATAAATAATGGTCTAAAATGCCATTCACAACACAATTGAGGAGTCACTGATATTCCTGGTATGTCCTATCCTGATGTCATCCCTGACCCTCTGGCCAAATTTGACCACACCATGAATGCTATGTTTATAACTCTCAATATTTATCTATTAGCTACACGTTTGTCTTCTACAAATTTTGTTGTATCATTTTACATGTTTTGAATTTTGTAGAAATAGATACATTTCAAAAATATAAATTGGCCACATTAGAACCAAGATATTGGGATTGCATGGCTTATTGATTTTAATCCCATATGGACTAGCAGCACTGTGATACTGTACCTATTTGCATAGGCACATTAAAATGAAGGGAAATCTTAAGTGTGCAAACAAGTTTTTATCTAACAAGTATAGGAACACATAAAGTTTATATTTCCGTGGGGCCTTATCTCATGAACACTTATCATAATGACTAGGTGTAGGATCCAGAAGATTGGACAATAGCCATTCACCCCTGAATTTTGGATGCCATTTATGGAGCCAGCATGGTTTTCTGCACCAGCCAAAGGAATTGTCTTCTACCAGGGACAGCCCTAATACTGTCCTGGAGCCCTTGCTCCAGAGTTCGTTCATATGACATCCTGACAACTTGGTAACAATGACAACTTACTTTCAGAGCAGGGCTCTCTGCATTGCCAACTAATGAAACCAGAAATCGTTCTGCATCACCCTGATTTTGACATAGGATCCATACAGAAACCTGGATCTCTAACTACAGAAACCAAAATAACCATGATTGTAAAGACATTTTACTGGGAGCACAGAGAACGACATTGGGAATAGACAACTCAGTATACTTGGAACCTGTAGTTATTCTTATACCAGGATGCTTCGTAGGTAAGGTCTCCCTGTTTTTAGGCCAAAAGAGTTTTCTTTTCTATTTCCTCCATATTTTGCCATGCCTATGCAAAAGTAAAAAATAAATAAATAAGTAAATAAATAAATAAACCGCCACAGATACAACTTTTTTTCTTGGATTTTTTAAATAATATTACATCTTGGTTACAAACATGATTGTGGTTGTGTTGCAGTCATATAAGAGGACACCCGCATCAACAGTGCAACATTCCCACCACCAATGTCCCAAATAACCCTCCTCCCCACCCTGCCCCCGCCTGTACTCTAGACAGGCTTTCTATTTCCCTCATACACTCTCATTGTTAGGATAGTTCACATTGTAGTTATTTCTCTGAATAAACTCATCACTCTTTGTGGTGAGGTCCATGAAGTGGGCTACAACTTCCAGCCCTCCTCTCCCTTGACTCTGAAAATTATTGCAAACATGCTTTTCATTTTTAAACCCATAGATGAGTGAGAACACTCTGCGTCTTTTTCTCTCTCAAATTTATTTTACTCTGCATAATAGATTCCATGTACATTCATGGATAGGAAATTTTCATGACTTTATCTCTCCTGGCAGCTGCATAATATTCCATTGTGTATATGTACCACAGTTTCTATAGTCATTCATCTGCTGAAGGGCAACTTCGTTGTTTCCAGAGTTTTGCTATGGGAAATAGTGCTGCAATGAATATTGGTGTGAGGAAGGGATTTTTGTAATGTATTTTTGTGTTTCTAGGGTATATTCCTAGGGGTGGTATAGCTATGTTATGGGAGCTCAATTTCCAGTTTTTATCGCTCTCCAGAAGGTTGAACAAGACTGCGTTCCCACCAGCCATGGATAAGAGTTCATTTCTCTCCATATCCCTAAAAACACTGTTTGTTCTCTTTGTTTGTGATGTATGTCAGTCTCTGTGGTATGAGGTGATACCTCATAGTTGTTTTGATTTGCATCTCCCTGATGATTAGTGATGTGGAGCATTATTTCATGTGCCTTTTGGCCATTTGATTTTCTTCTTTATCACAGTATCTGTCCATTTCTTCTCCCCATTTTTGATGAGATTAGATTTTTTCTTTTAAAGTTCTGTCAGTGCCTTGTATATTTTGCATATTAGCCCATTATCTGATGGGTGTTGGGTGAATAGTTTCTCCCACTGAGTGGGTGGCTCTTGTATCCTGGGCACTATTTACTTCAAGGTGCAGAAGCTTCTCAGCTTAATATATTCCCATCTGTTAATCTCTTCTTTCACTTGTTCGGAGAGTGCTATTTCCTCCTTAAAGAGGCTTTTAGTCTCAATATCATAGAGTGTTTTATCTATGTGTTTTTTCTATATACCTTATGGTATCAGGTCTGATCCCGGGTCTTGAATCCATTTGGATTTTACCTTAGTACATGATGCTAGCTGGGGTCTAAGTTCACTTTTTTGCAAGTGGCTAGCCAGTTGTGCTAACACCACTTGCTGAAGAGGCTTTCTTTGCTCCATTTAGGATTTCTTGCTCCTTTATCAAAAATTAGGTGATTGTATGTCTGGGGAACATTCTCTGAGTACTCAAGCCTATTCCACTGATCTGAGGGTCTGTCTTTATTCCAATACAAAACTGTTTTGATAAATATTGCTTTGTAATACAGTTTAAAGTTGGGGAAAGTAATGCCTCCCATATTCTTTTTCCCAATGATTGCTTTAGCTATTCTAGGCTGTTTATTGGTCCAAATGAATTTCAAAAGTGCTCGATCCACTTCTTTGATGAATATCATGGGTATCTTTAGAGGGAATCACATTAAATCTGTACAATGCTTTGGGGAGTATTGCCATTTTAATGATGTTAATCCTGCCAATTAATAATCAGGGTATGTGTTTCCATTTTCATTTGTTCTCTCTTATTTCTTGGAGCAAAGTTTTATAGTTTTCATTGTCTAGGTTCTTCACATCTTTAGTCAAGTTGACTCCAATATATTTGAGTTTGTGTGTCACTAATTTGAATGGGATTGTTTTTTAATGTCTATTTCTTCCCTATTATTATTGTTGTGTAGAAAGGACATTGATTTTTGTTTGTTAATTTTGTAGTCTGCACCTTGCAATATGAGTTTATTGTATATAGGAGCTCTTTGGTAGAGTCTTTGAGGATTCTAAGTAGAGTATCATGTCATCTGCAAACAGTGAGAGCTTGACTTCTTCCATTCCTCTCTGGATTCCCTTGATATCTTTTTTATTAACTAATCGCTATAGCAAGTACTTCCAGTGCTATGTTGAATAGGCGTAATGAGAGAGGACAGACTTGACATGTGCCAGAATTAAGAGGAAAGGCTTTTACTTTTCCTTCCTTGAGGATAATATTTGCCACTTCCTTGTGGTAGATGACCTTAACTATATTTAGAAAGGTTCCTTTCATTCCCATCTTGCTTAGAGTTTTCATATAGAATGGGTGTTGGAACTTATCAAATGCTTTCTCTGAATCTATTGATATGATAATGTAATTTTTATTTTTCTTGTTGATGTTGTGTATTATGTTGATAGATTTATGGATGTTAAACCATCCTTGCATTCCTGGGATGAAATCTACTTGATCATAATGAATGATCTTCTTGATGAGGCATTGAATCCTATTTACCAGGATTTTTTTGAGGATCTATGCATCTGTGTTCATCAGGGATATTGGTCTGTAATTTTATTTTTTGGTAGCATCTCTCTCTGGTTTAGGTATCAAGATGATGTTGGTTTTAAAAAAGCTATTTGGAAATGTTCCCGTTTTTTCGATTTCATGGAAGAGCCTGGCCAGGATTGGTAGTAGTTCCTCTTGAAAGGTTTTGAAAAAATCACTAGTGACTCCATCTGGACCTTGGCTTTTGATTTTGGGCAGACAATTGATTACTGTTTTAATTTTATCAATAGTGATGGGGGTTTTAGATATGCAATGTCTTCTTTATTCAACTGTGGAAGGTTATAAGAGTCCAAAAATTTATCCATTTCTTCCAGGTTCTCATTTTTAGTGGCATAGAGTTTCTCAAAGTAGTTTCTTATTACCCTTTGAATCTCTGCAATATTGGTAGTGATCCCCCCTTTTTCTTTTCTAATATGAGTTATCAAGTTTCTCTCTCTCTTTCTTTGTGAGTTTTGCTAATAGTCTATCAATCTTGTTTATTTTTTCGAAGAACAAATTTCTGTTTTTGTTGATCTTTCAGATTGTATTTTGGGTTTCTACATAGTTGATTTTTGCTCTCAGCTTTGGCATTTCATTCTGTGTTTCTATTTTTGATTCATTTTGTTGAGCACTTTCTAATTCTATGAGTTGTGTCATTAAGCTATTCAGATATACCCCTTCTTCCTTCCTGATGTGTGCTTGCAAAGCTATACATTTTCTCTCAGGACCGCTTTTGCTGTGTCCTTAGGTTCTGATAGTTTGTGTCTTTATTATCATTTGGTTCCAGGAAAGTTTTGATTTTCTCTTTGATTTCCTCTCGGTCCCACTATTTATTCAATATGAGTTTGTTTAACTTCCAGGTGTTAAAGTTAAAGTTTTTCTTCTGTGTCCCTTCGGAGTTCACATATAATTTCAGAGCCTTGTGGTCTCGAAGGTAGCCTGCAAACTTTCAATCCGCTTGATATCATGGAGGTATATTTTATGTGCCATCTCTATCCTGGAGAATGTCCCATGAACATTTTAGAAGAATGTGTATCCAGGTAAATATATTAGGCCTCTTTCTTTCATTTCTTTTCTCAGATCTAGTGTATTATTGTTAGATTTCAGTCTGGTTGACCTAAAAAGTGTTGACAAAGCCATGTTGATGTCTCCCACAATTATTGTGTTGTTATTGATCTTCTTTTTCAGATTTCTCAAGGAGAGTGATTTCTTCCTGCTGTACATATCCCTCGATTAATACAAAATGTCCATCTTTGTCCCTTACAACTTGTCTGAGTATAAAGTTTGTATTATCTAATATTAGTATGGCCACTCCAGCGTTTTGCTATTGGTTGTTGTTTGCTTGGATGATTTTTCTCCAGCCTTTTATTTTGAGTCTATGTTTGTTCTGACTATTTAGGTGTATTTATTGTAGGCAGCAGATGGTTGGTCTGAGTTTTTTGATCCATTTGGCCACTCTGTGTCTCTTAACTGGTGTCTATTCATTTCTTCTCATTTCTCTTTTTCTTTATTAAGTTTTGGGGGCTTCCCTTTCTGAGATCTTTGTATATTCTAGATATTAACTCTTTATCTGATTGTTGAGTGCAAAAATTTTTCCCATTCCATTAGGCATCTTCTAGTTTTAACCATGGTTTCTTTCAACATACATAAACTTTTATTTTGATGTAGTCCCATTTATTTAGGTTTGATGCTAATGTTCTTGCCATTGAAATTATATCATCAAATACTATTTAATATATATGTATTGAAGTGATCTGCCTTTTTTTTCCTCAATGAACTTTATAGATTCTGGTCTGATTTCAAGGTCTTTAATCCATTTTGATTTGACTTTTGTATAAGATGTGAGGTACAGCTCAATCTTTAAGTTCTTAAAGGTGATTATCCAGTTGTAACAACACCATTTGTTGAAGAGACTGCCTTTGTTCCATTTCAGATTCTTGACTCTTTTTTCAAATATTAGTTGACCATATATTTGGGGGTATGCCACGGGATATTCTACTCTGACCCATTGGTCTGAGACTCTATCTTTGTTCTAGTACCATGTTGTTTTGATCACTATGGCTTTATAGTAGAGTTTCAGGTTAGGTAAAGAGATTCCCCCCAGTTTCTTGTTTTTCAGTATGAATTTGGTTAACCTAGGTCTCTTGTTCAATACACTCTTTATAATTGATAGTTTCAAGTCCAAAAAATGATGTCTGAATTTGTATACGGGTTACATTGAATCTCTATAGAAGTTTAGGTAAGATAGTCATTTTGATGATGTTGATTCTTCCTACCCATGAGAAGGTGATAGTCTTTTATTTCCTTAGATCCTATTCAATTTCTTTCTGAAGTGTTCTGAATTTTTCATGGTATGGGTCTTTCACTTCTCTTGCAGGTTGATTCCTAGATACTTGATATTTTAGGTACTATTTTAAATGTGATCGACTCCTTAATGTCTTTCATCTGTGCTTCATTATTTGCGTAGAGGAATGCTAAGCTCTCTTTTGTATTGACTCTGTAGCCAACAGCCACTTTGCTGCATTGGTTTATTGTTTCTAGGAGCTATATTGTGGAGTCTTTAGGGTTTTCTATGTATATCATCATATCATCTGCAAAAAGAGATAGTTTGACTTCCTCTTTACCTATTTGGATTCTTTTTATTTCCTTTACTTGTCTAATTGCTATTGCTAGAATTCTAAACATATGTTGAATAAGAGTGAAGAGAGTGCCTAGTTCCTGGCATTAATGGGAATGTTTTCATTTGGGGGGGGCTTGGGGTCACACCCGGGAGTGCGCAGGGGTCACTCCTGACTCTACACTCAGAAATCGCTCCTGGCAGGCTCGGGGGATCATATGGGATGGTGGGATTCAAACCACAGTCCTTCTGCATGCAAGCCAAATGCCCTACCTCCATGCTATCTCTCCGACTCCAGATTTCAATTTTTTACCATTAAGAATAATGCTAGCTGTGGCTTCATATAGATAGCTGTAACTACCATGAGGAAGGTTCTGTTCAACTCTATTTTGCTAAGTGATTTCTTCATAAATGGGTGTTGGATTTTGTCAAATACCTTCTTTGCATCGATTGATATGATCATGTGATTTTTGTCTTTCTTATTCTTTATGTGGTGTATGATATTGATTTATTGCCTATGTTGAACCATCCATGTGAATGAGTGTAATATTAACTGCATAAAAATATTGGGAGGACTACTGTCTTTTCGATATTTTAAAAAAGCCTATCGATGAATGGTAGTAATTCTTCTCTGAATGTTTGGACAAATTCACCTGCAAAACCATCTGCTCCTGGATTTTTGTTGTTGAGTATTTTGCTTCCAGTTTCAATTTCCTTGACTGTGATTGGCCTGCTTAGGCATTCTACATCCTGCTTATTAAGTCTTGGAAGATGATATTTTTCCAGGAACCTGTCAATTTATTCTGGATTCTCTAACTTAACTGAGTACAACCATTCATAATAAACCCTTATGATGTCTTGTATTTCTTGAGGTTCTGTTGAAATTCCTTCCCTTTTATTTGTGGTCTGATTTATTTGGGTGTTTTCCTTTTTGGGGGGGGGATGAGTCTTGTCAGTGGTTTGTCCATCTATTTTTTCCAAATAAAACCAGCTCCTGTTCTCATTAATTTTTGTATTGTTTTCTTTGATTGTACGTTGTTTATTTCTGCTGAGGTTTTTTTTATTTCTTGACTTCTCCTGTGTTTTGTTTCTCTGCTGCTGTTTTTCATGTCTTTAAAGTG
>PVKC010051151.1:0-10471 GCA_004027635.1 Crocidura indochinensis
ACTGAGGGAGAAGGTTTTACTGAGGCCTGATTTCTTAAAGGGAAAGAGTGAGATGTCATAGTCACGTATGAAATTGTAGCCAGACGATCCTTACAAAGAGGTCAGCTCATTTGTGACTACTCAAAGCAGGCTTTTCTGGCAAATACAATTTCTTCTCAGGAGTGCAGTCCACCTTTTGGTGTCTGCACTCTGAGTGGGCCGTGTCACAGCACTTCATCAAAAATATCATATACCATGACCAAGTGGGTTTTATATCAGGAATGCAAGATTGGCTCAACATATGCAAATCAATCAACATTATACATCACATGAACAATAAGAAAGACAAAAAACACATGATAATATCAATTGATGCAGAGAAACCATTTGACAAAATCCAACACTCTTTCATGTTAAAGACACTCAGCATAATAGGGATAGAAGGAACCTTCCTCAAGATAGTTACAGCTATCTATGAAAAGCCTACAGCCAACATTATACTTAATGGCGAGAAGCTAGAAGCATTCCCACTAAGGTCAGGTACTAGGCAAGGAACTATGTCAAGAAACTATGTCCACTCTCTCCACTCTTATTCAATATAACCTTAGAAGTCCTAGCAATAGCAATCCGACAAGAGAAGGGAATCAAAGGAATCCAAATTGGGAAAGAGGAATTCAAACTATCTCTATTTCCAGACGATATGATGATATACATTGAAAACCCTAAAGAGTCCACAGTAAAAATCCTAGAAACAATTAACAAAATACAGCAAAGTGGCTAGATACAAAGTCAATACACAAAAGACAGTAGCATTTCTATACACAAACAATGAATTCGAGAAGAGAGAGAGATTAAAAATACAATTTCATTTAAAATAGTATCCAAAAATATCAGGTACCAAGGAATCAACCTTACAAGGGAAATGAAAGACCTATTCCAGGGAAACTACAAAACACTCCAGAAAGAAATTTAAGAGGACCTAAAGAAATGGAAGAACATCCCATTCTCATGGATAGATAAAATTAATATAGTCAAAATGACTATCCTACCCAAACTACTATATAGATTTAATGCAATCCCTATCCAAATTCAGATATCATTCTTTAAAGAATTAGAACAATCAATCACAAAGTTCATCTGGAAACACAAAAGACTCAGGATAGCCAAACACATACTGAAAAACAAGAAGCTCGGTGGAATCTCCTTAGCTAACTTAAAATTATACTATAAAGCCATAGTGATCAAAACAGTATGGTACTGGAACAGAGACAGGACCTCAGACCAGTGGGTCAGAACAGAATTCCCAGACATAAACCCCCAGATATACAGCCATCTAATATTTGATAAAAAGAGGCAAGAAATAGAAATGGAACAAAGAAAGCGTATTCAACAAATGGTGTTGGTACAACTGGAAAACCACATGTATGAAAGTGAAAATTGACCCATACCTCACCCCTTATACAAAAGTCAACTCAAAATGGATCAAAGACCTTGCAATCAGACCCAAATTTATAAAGTTTATCGAGAATAAAATAGGCAGAATACTCGAAGCCCTATACATCATAAAGGTATTCAAGGATGGAGAACCAATGGCAAGAACTTTAGCATCAAACATAAACAAATGGGACTACATCAAACTAAAAAGCGTCTGCATGGTGAAAGAAACCATACTTAACACAAGAAGACAATTAACAGAATGGGAAAAAATCTTTTCACTCAACATATCAGATAAAGGACTGATATCTAGAACATACAAAGTACTCAGAAAGCTGAGCCCCCCAAAACCAAATAAAGCCATAAAAAATGGGGAGATGAAATGAATAGACACTTCTCTGAGGAAGACAGAAGGATGACCAACAAACACATGAAAACATGCTCACCTTCACTCATCATCAGGGAGATCCAAATCAAGACAACCATAAAATAGCACCTTACACCAGTGAGGGTGGCTCACATCAAAAATAATAAGAACAACCTCTGCTGGCGAGGATGCGGTATGAAAGGCACTCTCATCCACTGCTGGTGGGAATGCTGCCTAGTTCAACACCTATGGAGAACAGTCTGGAGAGTGCTCAAAGAACTCAGGATTGAGCTGCCATTTGACCCAGCAATTGCTCTCCTAGGTATATCCCCCCAAGCTGGAAGGACATTCATTCCAAAATACGTGTGCACCTCACTATTTATCACAGCTCTCAGTATAACAGCCAAGTCCTGGAACCAACCTCGATGTCCAACAACAGATGAGTGGATCATTAAGATGTGGTAACCATACACAATGGAATACTACATGGTAGTCAGAAATGATACAATCATAGACTTTGCAGCAACGTGGTTGAGCCTAGAACATATTATATTAAATGAAGTAAGTCAGAAGACAAAAGATAAACACATAATGATAGCACTATTCTGAAACACATAGAACATACATCTTATATACAACTAATACTCAACAATCAAATAACAGGGTTTAACAGGGTAGAAACTCCAAACAGGGTAATAATCAACATATACTCGGGAGTAGTGTCCAAAATACATGAAAAAGGAACAACACAAATTCTTGACTACACATTATACCACAAAGAACTCAGCAATAGCAAAAATAACAACATAGAGAGAACAGTTAAATAATCAGCCTTCCACTACAAAGGCCCATAGGATCCCTTAGGGATCCTATACAGGAGCACAGATAAAGTGAATGATGGGAAATCACTGACTCCAATGGAAACAGCTGATAGCACTATGTTTTAATGCCTTAATCTTACTATATTTAAAATAGCCTCTCAGCTTTTCTGTCCGCAGGCGTTCTTGAACACAAAGGGTGGACAAACTAAGATGGCATCTCAGGGCTCTGTCACACAAGATACCACACCCAGCTTGCACTATGAGAATGTCCCAAGAAAACTCTTTAACATATACTTTATTGTTAGGCTATACCTTCTTTTAGAATTTGAAACATGGGACCAGTCAGACCACCAAAACAGCAATTGTGACCTACAGACCTATATTACAGACCCTACTCACAATCACATTCAAGCAAACTAGCATTCCCTTTCTATTTTCCCCTCTTCTCTCACTACTTTCTCTTTTATTTCTATTTTCTCTTCTTTTCTTTTTTCTTTTCTCTTCTCCCTTCCTCTCTAATGTATTTTCTCTTTTCTTCTTTCCTAGCCCTTTCATATACTTTTCCCTTTCCCCCTTTTTGAAATCCAACTATTCCATCACCCCTCAAACCCATCCAGACCTCCCACCACATTAAAACTCCTCACCCTCAGTTCTTAATCCATTAGGCATCAAGACTGACCTCCTACCCCAATGAACCAGTACCCAGCATCCAAGCGAAGGGACACCCAGTCAAACCCCTACCTGGCCTCCTGCAAGAAAAGGCAACCAACTCCCTTGTGGATTCATGTTGCTTGGCCCTCCCCATCAACTCCCCCTAACGTGGACTGTTACTTGAAACCGGACTTAGCTCTAAAACTATTCCTAATACAAGAACTCTTCCAAGACCTCCCTGCCACAAATCCTTTGCCAATCTCAAGAAGGTCAGGGAATGTGATGAAAAGGCGCCATGGAACCCACACACCATAAGAGAATCCCAAAAGACAATGTGGAAACCTATGCTTTCAACACAACACATGCTGTATTACACCACCTCTTTACCTGCTTTTCCCCAAAAGTAAGGTAGTCTCTTGCATCACTTTGTACCTTTAATTATTTTGTTAACTCATTTTTAAATGTTTGTTCTACATATACATATGTGAGCACATATACTCTTATTCCTATTTTCACCCTTTTTGGATGTGTGACCTGTTTCTGTTTCCTTCTCTGTACACACTCAAATGCACCGACAATATGAAGTAGCACCATTTCTCCCTGCAAAGCACACTATAAAGGGAAATCTCACATATAAAAAAGACCTCTTATCTACTAGGGATAAGAACTCATACATGTTTACAATACAGGGATATCTCCCACCTTGAAAATATGTCACGTGGACCCAACCCGTCCAGCTTTGAACCTTGGATTCCAGACATAGAATCGACACAGTTCTTCACAATAGATATAAAAAACAAATCCCATCTGGGACATCCTTAATACCTCTGGGCAACCAACAAGTGCCAGCCCTAATATGATATCCTGACAGCGAGGGAAATGGGAACAACTTGACCTTAGAGCAGGTTATTCTACCTAACCAGCTAATGATAAGACAAAATTAGAAGACTTGTCACTATGGTCGGTCCAAAAGCCAAGATCGCAATTTACAGATGACTGATGGCTAGAACCAAGACCATAAGGTATATAGCTTGGGACCAATAAAAAAAGCCCTACTCTAGGGTTTGAACTACGAACCGCATAACAACCATGATCCCAAGTTCCAAAGGTCTGGCAGAGACAATTGTAACGGAATGGGACTTCTGGAAACAGTGAAAGACGCTATCCTAGGTTCCATCCTAGGATCAGTGCAAAGAGCAAGACCACAATCCACAGAAGATGGATTAATATGACACTGAGGGAACAGAACTTCTAGAACCACAAAGAAAGACTTCATCATAAGTCCCACTCCAGGACCTGTGCAGACACTGAGATCTCTAGATACAGAGGTCTGATTCCATCTCCCAGGATGGAGTAGAAGTCTCCCAAACACCAAGAAAGCACCACTGGGAGAGTAAATGAACCTGAATGAGCCTATAGTTAATCCCGTGACAATATACTCCAAGGGTGGAGAAACCCCACAACACTTAGGCCAAGTGAATTCCTTTTTGAATGACCCAATATTTACTGTGCCAGTGCAGGAGGGAAAAAAAAGGCAAAAATCACAAAACATTTTTCTTTCTTTATTTTTATGTTTTATATATTATACTTTTATCTTCATTTATTATTATTTTTTCTTATTTTTATTTACCTATCTATCTTTTTGTCAATTTATTTGTTTTGGAGTGGGTATTAAAGTTGTTGTCCCCATATATAGTTATATGTTTTTCTTTTTTCTTCTTTTCGTTTCTTTCTTTACGTGCTCTGCCATATTTGCTAACTCAAGACATTGGCTTTTATTGTGGTACTTATGGTTATTGCTGGAGTGCTCACTGGATATTTGACACTTCTTTTTGTACTGTTGGAGTGTTTCACCTTCTTTTTCTCCTTCGTCTCTCAAACCTACGATGAGAGCCTCTAGAAGGATTCCACCCATTTTCGGGATTTTAGACTTTTACCCCAGTTCACTACTTTTCTCTTCTTCAAACAAAACCACACAACTTGAACTATCTAGTCCTGCCTCCCAGTTAGAGGGGGGAATAAGTGAGGCACCAAGACCAAGACTACTAAGTAGCAAACTAGGTACAGAGGGAACCACATATTCTAGCAGCCCCGGGGCAGGGGGGGGGGGCGGGAGGAGGGAGGGAGAAGGATATGGGAGTTTGGATGAACAGGGAAGTGTAGGGACGACAAAGCAGTGATGGGAACCCCCCTGATTTTATGTAAATATGTACCTATAATATTATTGTCAACAATATGTAAGTCTCTATGATCAAAATAAAAATTATATTAAAAAAATAAAAAATAAAAAAATAATTTATTGTTATAGAGGAATTAGTGAAAAATGCAACTCTGAATGTGATTATATAATATTTCATCTACATTAAGAATATTTTTAAACTTATAGTCAGTGATTGTTTAAACTGTACCCAAATAGTTTAAGTAGATATGGGGTTTTGTAGGGTTTCTGTTTGTTTTTGGGCCACACCTGGAATGCTAAGGGGTTACTCCTGAATCTTCGCTCAGAAATCTTTCCTGGCAGGCTAGGTGGACTATATGGGATGTAGAGAACTGAACCAGAGTCTGCCCTGGATTGGTTGATTTTATGGAGGTATGTTTTTTACACCAGCATATTGTCTATCCTGGAGAATGACTCATGTACATAGGAAAAGAATTTGTTTTCCGGTTTCTGAGGATGGCGTGTCCTATATATATCTACTTAGCCTCTTTCTTCTATTTCTATTTTAAGGTCTAGTATATTTTTGTTGGGTTTCAGTCTGGTTGACCTATCAAGAGTTGGCAGGCCCGTGTTGAGGTCTTCCACAATTATTGTGTTATTATTGATATCCTTTTACAGATTTGTCAACAATTGTATTATATACTTTGCTGGTCCCTCATTAGGTGAATAATGTTTAGGACAGTGATTTTTTTTCCTGCTGTACATATCCCTTGATTAGTACATAATGTCCATCTTTGTCCCTTACAAGTTTTCTGAGTATAAAGTTTGTGTCATCTGATATTAGTATGACCACTCCAGCTTTTTTAAGGGTGTTGTTTGCTTGAATGATTTTCCTCCAGCATTTGATTTTTAGTCCATGTTTATTCTGACTAGTCAGGTGTGTTTCTTGTAGGCAACAGAAGGTTGGGTTCAGTTTTTTGATTCATTTCGCCACTCTGTGCCTCTTAACGGGTGCATTTAGTCCATTGACATTTAGGGAGTTAATTGTCATGGGATATATTGCCATCTCTGTGTAGAAGTTTGGTGTGTTTGTTGAGCATAGAAATTTTTCATAGATTTTTTTAATTTGTTTCTTTGTGTGTGTGTTTTTTTACTATAATCCAGACCTCGGAAAGTGAATTGTCTCAATGTTTAAAAAGGTTTAAAATGGTTATCATAGATTTTGTCACAGACTCTGCATTATATGAGTTCCTGAGTTCAAAACCAGATACCCTCATATAGTTTGGAACAGTTATTGTTTTCAAAGAGAATGATACTATTTTGTGCTTTAATGTTTAATGTGCTTTAATGTTCAATTAATAGCTACTAGTTTTCATTTCTGGCATTAATTTCTAGTAGATATGCTCAAAGAAAATATTTTCCTTTAGTTAAGTAGAAAATGATATTCAGATTAAAATTCCAGAGTTAGCAAAAGTAATACATGACCTCAAGCAAAGCATTAGTTTTACAATATGTTTTTAATGATTGTTTCTACATTCTACCTCTGACTACCTTCCCCAAATTTATTTCCTGCCCAATACAGTATTTCTCAAATTCAATGAAAGGGAGAAAAAGGACACATGAATGAAGCATGGTTAAAAACATAAAGGAATCAGAAAACTAGTTGAAGGTAATGTGATTCAAAAAGAATGAAGTGAAAGAATTGCAAAAGAGTTTTGACCCCTATGTGAAGAGAAAATAGAAATATTATAAGAAAAGATAATCGTACCTGAGGAAAATAGACAAAATAAAAATTTGCATGCCCTAAAAAACAAAAGTTTCAGATAAGAGAATATAAGTATAAAAATGTGAATAAAAGTATATACTTTACATAATTTTTTTTTGGTTTTTGAGCCATACCTGGCAGTGCTCAGGGGTTACTCCTGGCTGTCTGCTCAGAAATAACTTCTGGCAGGCACGGGGGACCATATGGGACACTGGGATTCGAACCAACCACCTTTGGTCCTCGACAGGCTGCTTGCAAGGTAAACACCACTGTGCTATCTCTCCGGGCCATACTTTACATAATATTTTATGTCCACTTAAGAGATAAATAGAAGAAAAACTGAAAGAAGGATGAAAATATGGGGCCTGGGAGATAGCATGGAGGTAAGGCGTTTGCCTTTCATGCAAAAGGTCATCGGTTCGAATCCCAATGCCCCATATGGTCCCCCGTGCCTGCCGGGAGCAATTTCTGAGCATGGAGCCAGGAGTAACTCCTGAGCACTGCCGGGTGTGACCCCCCCCCCGATAAAAAAGAAGGGTGAAATATTAAAAAAAGTCAAAGTATATCAGTATTTTAAGATGCTGCAGCTGCAAGAAACATAAAATTAATAAATCAAAAACTGGAGAGAGAGAAGCTGTTTTATAGAAGAACAGTTTCTCAAGTAAAGTTTTTTAATATCTATCATATTGCCTATTAGTCAAATAATTAGGAAATTATTTGCTCTGGATATTATCTTGTAAAGAGCAAAATGTCTTCATTATCATTAATCTTCTTATATGAGCTAGTACTCCATACTTCAATCCGAGATAACAAAAATGTCTTTAGTTATTGGTAAAAATAGGTTATAGCAAGAAACATAACTCCTTGTTGAAATTAATTTATCTCAGCAAATAAAAAAGAGTAATAATTAGAATATGGCTCCTGAAGATATTTCAAATAGGACAAAGAATAAAAATATATATGTCTTTTGGAATTCTAAAAAGAATAGGAGAAAATATTCAGACAGCAATGTTTAGAAATTTAGAAAACCATTGCTATAGTGTTACAATTAAAAGTTTGTTGGAAAATACAGGGAGTACACTGTCTATCTTCAGAGTAAATATGATGACTAAATTTCAAAGTAAAATTGTCCTAAATAATGTGAGAAAGAAGTTGGGATACTTTTTAAATCATAGAGCACAGAAATGTGAATTATTTAGTTATACAGTTGAACAATATAGTCAAATCTTTGAATGCAATCATATGCCATAAAAAATACCAGGTTTAGGAAACATGCTAGAAAATAGAATACTCTTCCACAGAATAAAAAAGAGATGTTCTAACATAAGTTACACTAGAACTTGTCATATACTGAGTGTTATTGGTTACTGAGAGGAAAATATCAGAAAAAATAATAACATGATAGTTGTTGTGTTCTTTCATTTTTAAAAATATACCCTTGTGCAAAATATCACTCCCCAATAAATGCATTTGCCATTTTCTTTTATATCAATTACCCCTAACTGAACTGATAAAATAGAGTGAAAATAATTTCTAGACAACAGACAGAACATTATATGATAGCATCAGTCTTGTTAACCCAAGTCATGACTTTTGAGTAATTAAACTGCATTAAAATGAAGAATCTCTGACAATGATAATGAGTGAGAGAAATAGAATGCTTGTTTCTAAAGCAGGCTGGGTGTGGGGGAGAGATTGGAAGTATTGATGGTAGGATTTTTGCACTGGTAAACAGAGATGTCCATTTTTATAACTGAAACCCAACTACGAACATGTTTGTAATCATGATGCATAAATGCAGATATTAATTTAAAAAATAAAGAATCAAATTTTAATTTTCTTCAAGATGATCAACAAGTTGATTTAAACTCTCATATAAAAATTATGTGGGTGGCAAAGGTATCGTCCAAAGTGCATAATGTCGATTTGTTTGTTGTTAAGAAGAAACACAAGTATGTTCATATAGTGGTTGAAGCAGTAACAGAGAGGAGAAAGCATTTTCCTTGCATGAAACCAACCAGTGTTCTATCTTGCATCCTATATGCTTCCTTGAGCCTGCTAGGTATACTTTCTGAGCACAGAGCCAAAATAACCCCTGAGCAATAAAATGTGTAACCAAAAAATCAATAAACACACATTCACACACAGACATTTTGAAAGCCATAAGAAACTCTAGTAAAGCTAATATTTGATAAGAAACCCAAAATATTGTACATTTTTGATAAATATTTCCTTTAAAGTATATATGCAGACACATATTCTCTCACAAAATACATATGCCACTATTATTAATTATCTTAATAATTATCTTAATATGTGCATAATTATGATTTATTATGTATATTTCTGAAAAAAGAAAAGTTCAGATGATATCCAAAGAAGAAAGGCTTCTATACATAACTTCCAATCTTAGCTCCTAATAAAGGATGTCAGTTCCCTGGGCCAGCATGCTTCTTGCAGCTGTGTCAGTCAGCCTGGGTCCTAGGATCATCTCCCAAAGAAAAATTTGAATTCTCAATATTCTTTCATCTGTTTCTGGGGTTCCACAATACTCTTCAGGGTTCATCTCATATATTTGTCTCAACAAGATCCTAGAGTTGAAAACTTTTGAGTCCCTTTGACAGATAAGAAACTGAGTCTTAAAGATATTTAGTGATTTGTCTAAAGATCTAGCATTATAAAGCTTAATTTTCAATTCCAGCAACTATTCACCCCTCACATTTTTAATATATTTTTTATTTTGATCATAGTGGCTTACATATCTTTCACATTAGTATTTTAGGTACATATTGACATTAAATCATGGGAATACCCATGATTTGTCCTCCCCCTCCCCTGCTCCCTTTCTGCAACCCATATCCCCCACAATCCTCCACCCTAGGCTGCTAGAGTTGGTGGTCCCCTCTTTCTTCAGCTTACTATCAGTGATCATACATCTGTTTGGTCCTGGTGCCCACCCTTGTTTCTCATTCTATTTGAGAGTCTAACCAAGATAAATCGAGTTATGTGGTTTTGTTTGAGGGAGAGATAGGCAATAGAATGGGGGGTAAAGATTAAGAAAAAAAAAAAAAGAATGAAATAAAAAAATAATAATTAATTAACTAATTTAAAAACATATGCTGAGAATGGATGGAGTCCTTCTAGTGACTTTCTGCCTCAATTTGAGAGAGGACATGAAAAAGGTAATTGAAACCTACAACAACACAAAAATATATGTCAAATTAGATATCCAGTGAGCCCCGCAGCTATTAAGAGAAGCACCACATATTAGTCTCAGTTCTGAATTCATATCATGC
>PVKC010051152.1:0-10461 GCA_004027635.1 Crocidura indochinensis
GCTTTTGAGCTGCACATGCTAGAGTCAATAAACTATGATTTCTCTCAAAAACAAAAATGAATCAGATGTTGCATGTTTTCATTTTTACAGAGTTGTACACATAAAATTCAGAGTCCAGTGACATATAGAATGGGAAGTTGTAAAGAGACTACCTACATCTGAAAAAATCTGGGGTGGAGGACTTCAGCAATGGTCTCTACAAAGATAACCATTTTCTACTTACAGTGCTTTTTTTCTATCTGCTTTAGAAAGCTTTGCTGGAAAATTAGCTTATAGAGAGTAAAAAAAAAAAAAAAGAAAGCTTTGAGCTTTGGTAGTTGCTTTAGGAACCTTTCTCCTTTTCATTTTTTTTAGCTGTCTTCTGTGCTTGATTATTCATGTCAAAGTCTCTCTAAGATCAGTCTGGGATTGCCTTTTCTTTTTCTTCTAGACCTCTGGCTAGATGATCTCATTTATTTCTATGACTTTTGAAAATCATTTATATGCTGGTGACATACAGATTTATATTTCTCACCCAGATTTGTTTGGAGCTCTAAATTTATAGATTCAGCTTGTCTATTTTCCTATTTGCATGCTGAAAACAAAGAACAACTATTCCATTTCTATTCACACCTTGCACAATCTAATTATCCCCACTGTTTTCATATTTCAAAATAATGGCACCTTCGTCACCCATGACTAATGTTAGAAATCTGGAATTTCTTGACCTTTACTATTTCTAGCCCATCATACTTAACTTATTTATACAGGCTGTGTTTTTAAAATATACATATGTAATCTGTCTGTGTCTCTGTTCCAAGTTACCCTTTGACTGGCTTTAGGTGTAGTTTCTTTTTTCCTTTTTTCAGGTGAGAGAGTGTGAAAGCAGTACCCCACTACCACAAATTATGCAGTCGAGTTTCCCACACTAGGGAAATCGCAGGTGTCAGCACATCCACAGCACAATGGATACACCTCATTCTGGGAAAATCACCTTCATGATCATGGCAATATCCGCTGCCAGGTATTTTAAGCATAGTTTCTTAGCATTTCTTACTTTACTATTTTTTAAATTGTTAATTAACTTTAATTTGGCACCCCAGTTTACAAATGTTTTAGTGGTGTTTCATTCATAAAATATATCAGCACTACACCCTCCACACAGTGTTCAATTTCTTCTCTCATTCTACTAGAGTCCCTTCTCCACTCCCCAATGGTAAGTTTCTTTTGAAGATAAGTACTTGTTTAAATTGCCTTTGACTTTTGTTATTCCAGCAATATATATTCTTTATAGCACATTTATGAGAGATTTTATTCTGTGTTTTCTATCTCCTGTTTGCTTACTTCATTCAGTTGACATCCTCCTGTTCCATCCACATAACGGCAAATTTAATGACTTAATTTCTTCTCAGAGCTAGGTATTATTCTATGATGATTACTCCTAAAAGTGCTAGGGGGCCACAGCATTGAGCTGACTAAAACCTGTGTTGACTTTAAGGCAAGATATTTAATCCCTGTACTATTTTTCCAGACCCAGTTATATTTCAACTCATGAATGAATTTTGAAACTTTAATAGGAATACTGCCTCTACTCTGAAATTGCTTTCCAATAGCCAAAGTAGCTGATCTTCAGTGGTATTTTTTTCTTTTCTCACTAAAGGTATTGGGCTCAAATAAAAAAACTTTGCAGATTTTTCTTAAAGAAAACTAAGTTACTCTATTTTTACTATTTTTAATTCCAAAGTATTATACATTAACCAAGCATCAAAATTGAAACATTTGATACAGGCTAAAGAAAATGGGAATTTCTACAAAATCACTGGAAATGTATTGTCTTCATGAGCATTTCTTTTGTGATTTGTTTTTTTGGTGCCAGATATCAACTCCATAGTCACATGTATGTAAATACTGTTTTTGAATTTAAACTATATCCCATGGTCATGACACTAATTTAATTAATGATGTTATTAAAAATAAATTTTATTTTACATTGTATTTGAGGAAAAGGGTTGTGATGCAATTCCTTGTTTCAATTGTATACCTCAAACCTGTTTCTATATATTTAACTTTTATAAATAAGTTAATATACTTTACCATATTCATAATAACTTAGTGATTACTTTTTAAACACTTTAGGGACATTTTATAATACAATATCAAGTTTATAAAGAAGACAGCTTTTTTCTTAATTGAGTGAATAGGAGTTGTGATTATTTTACTTAGTAAATGTTTATCTTTGCTAATATTTTTGTCTTCTTAGACTGAATAGTTTCCTCTTGAAAATTCTTGGGACCACAAAGAAAGAGTACTATTTGAACTTTATATCTTTGTATATGAAACAAATATTCAGCCAAGTACATCAATAAAAATAAAATAGATAAAATAAAGAAGCAACTAAGATGATTTTTCAGTAATATAGTAGCATCCTAGTTCTTCTCATACTTTGTTGATCATCAGAGTTCATTGCACTTAATACTTCAGAGATCCAGTATCTTGAATATTGCCAGAAGGTTAGTAATCTCTAGAGAATCTTGCATGAACAATTTTGTAAACATAGAGATAAAATACACCGTTTCTGTTGATAAACCGCCAGACAGATATAGCCACAGGAGGAATCATTTGCTGACTCATATCCATGCAGAAACAGTGAAATGTATCCCTAAAAAGAGATGAGATGATAGAGTCAGAAAAAACAGCAGAAAAGGCTGTGGTCATTTTTGTGACAAAAATACTCTTGAAAGCAGGGGAAAATATTATATTGACTTTCTATTTCATATTTATTTCTTCAGGTGGACTAAGAGGAATAGGAGAAAAAAACCCTCTGTTGTTGGGATTTGTTTATATAATAGTGCATTTGGGTGATGTCACAGAATAGATATTAAACAAGATAATTTGAGGGAGGTCACATCTTACATCGTTCAGGGATTATTCCAGGTTCTGTCCTCAGAAATTGCTCCTGACTAAATGGTCGGGGGACCATTTGGGGTGCCGGGATTCCAACCACCATCCAGGTTCTGTCCTCAGAAATTGCTCCTGACTAAATGGTCGGCGGACCATTTGGGGTGCCGGGATTCCAACCACCATCCTTCCGGGGTCGATCACATGCAAAGCAAATACCCTATAGCTGTGCTATTTCTCCGGCCCCTCAGCAAGATAATTTTTCTTTCATTTTCATTAAAAGCATCAGTGATCACAGGATTCATGTCACTCATGTGCCTTTTTATTTATATATATTCAAAACAGATCATCCAACTTATTTAATACTACCAAAAAATGACAAAATTACAATACATATATAGGAATGGCTTTAAATTTATGTACTGAATATGAGCTTTCCCTTGAAAATTTTAAGATGAAAGTACCAAGTAAATAGTGTTTTGATGGCAGTGCTTGATTTTCAAAAAAAAGTACCAGAAGTTTGGGTTGATCCATATATATGAGTTAAATATTCCTATCATGAAGGATTTTATCATGCAAGTTTATATAAATGAATGGGAGTCAAATGATTTTTGGCCAGCTAATAAGAGTCAGGTGGAATGCTGCTCTGGGAGTTTTCCTGAGGTAATCCTCAGGAATGCATCTTTAAGAATTTCTCCATGATCTCTCAATGCACACAAAAATACAATACTTCAAAGGACAGACAAGAATTTTTCAGACACTACATACATTACTACACTTCCAATAAAAGGAGAAATCCAGGGCCAGAGAAAAGCATAGCGGTAGAGCATTTGTCTTGTAAGAGGCCCATCCAGGACGATGGTCGTTTGAATCCCAGCATCCCATATGGTACCCCGTTTCTGCCAGGAGCGATTTCTGAGCGCATAGCCAGGAATAACCCCTGAGTACTGCCAGCGTGACCCGCGCGCGCACGCACGCACACACACACACACACACACACACACACACACACACACACACACACACACACACACAGAAATCTTTTCTTGTTCCTTTTTTTTTTTTTTAACAACTATGATATTATTGTAGAGTTCTTTCCTTCCCATTGAAATCTCTCTGCTTCTTCTCTTTTGATCTCTTGGGAATTTGAAAATTATCTCTGGAGGGATCTCTGGGATTGCTCCCTGCACCACAGAAATTCCTTATTAAATTCTTGACAACCAAGAGTTGGAAGTGCTGGACCATGAAATGTTTAATTTTCTGATTTGTTTCCTATCTACTACCCAGATGAAACACATAATATAGATGTGCTTAGTAATAAGCATATCTATATTTAGTTCCAGTTTGTTGCAATGTTCCAGACATAGCACAATATCAGATGTTTAAACTTATCATTTTACCATGTTTTCTTTTGCTGACTCAAATATTAATAAAACCAGAATCTACTGGATGACTTCTGGTGTTTCTATGACAGTTCACTTTTACTTCTAAGATTTACTTCTAAGTTTATATCACAGGTGTTAAACTTGGCAAAAAAAAATGCTTGATATAATTTTGGTCAAATGTCTGTTTGTATTATATAATTTCTTTTTTTTTATTTAAACAACTTGATTACATACATGATTGTGTTTGGGTTTCAGTCATATAAAGAATACCACCCATCACCAGTGAAACATTCCCATCACCAATGTCCCAAATCTCCCTCCTCCTCACCTGCAAGGCATACTTTTCCAAAAAATATAAAACAATGATATCATGAACTTATGACTTTATATATCTATTCTATTAAACATGGAGTCGGGTTGATATCAAATCTTCATTATAATTTGCAAAATTGAGTTACGCACTAAAATTCAACTATAATTCCTATTCTCAAAATATATGAATTTAAAATCATGTAATGATTTTTGTCCAGCTAAAATGGCAACTAAATGGCAACTAAAACAGTTGCAAAATCTAATTGAATGTAAGGTGGAATTAAAACAATTGAGTATTGCACAGAACAAGTCTAGAGGTAAAATTTATAGAAAATCATTGATAACTATCAAGATTTGTTTTATTTATATGGATTATCATTTAATACTCTTAATTTAACAATTTACAACCTACACTGCTACTGGCCTACTTGTATAACTGGTAACCTACACTGTTACTGACCTACTTTGAAACTAATTAAAATTATTATAGATTAGGTAATAAAATTATAATAGTATTTAAGCTTATAAATATTAATGTACAAAGATGCTTCTTACCGGGACCAGAGAGATAGTATGGAGGTGGGACGTTTGCCTAGCATGCAGAAGGACAGTGGTTCAAAATTCAGCATTCCACATGGTTCCCTGAGTCTGCCAGGAGCAATTTCTGACCATAGAGCCAGGAGTAAACCCTGAGCGCTGCTGAATGTGATAAAACAAACAAACGAACAAAAAAATATGTTTCTCACCATGACCTCTAAGTACCCTCTGGTACAATCTTCATTATTTTCAACCAATATCTCCATTGTTCGTATATATGTAGTGTAACCCATGGTCCAGGGTTTATCATTGTTGTAGATAGTCTGTAGCTTTGTGTTGTCTTTATATCCAGATGAGTAAGGTCATACAGCATTTATTCTTCTCCTTTATTCTTTCACTTAACACCATAACTTGTAGTTCAACACACACAGTAAAAAATTTTATAGTTTCATCTTATACCTGGAAACTAATTTTGTAATTTTTAATATTAGTAATTTTTCCATTATTATGCAACTACATTTTGTCCCTTTAAAATGAAGTTTTTAATTATCTGATAATTGAATTTAATATTATTTTTAAATAATAGCTAAGATAGTCATAACATTATCAATGTTTATACATTTAATTTAGAGTTGAATTTTTTAATAATACTATTTAAACAATGTGATAACAAGGTTGTTCATAATACAGTTGAATGGTTTTTTTTCCTACAGTTTCAAAACTGTTTATGACTGCCATTCAGGATATAATATCCAACACCATTCACCAGTGCACATCTCTGACCTACAATGTTCCCAGTTTTCCTTCAGCCACCTACCCTGCTTACTTATGAGGCAGATATATTTATTCAATTTCTATATCTTTTCTGTCTTTAAAACTTTTAATTTTTGTTCTTTTAAACACTGTATTGCAGTGTTACAATATTAATATTACAGTATTATTATTGAAGGGGGATTGTGCATATGTCTCGATCTCCTTTGAGCATCCAGATGTTGACCTGAATGATTATTTTCAACTATCAGTGTCATAGTGGTAACTTTTCTGCTCTAAATGCACTTCTGAGTTCTATTTGTAGCAAGCTCTCTACCAGGGACTGGAGCTCCTGACTCCAGCCTCTATTATTTCTACCATATTATATAATTTTATATTCTACAAATGAATGTGATAATTTTATGTCTATCCCCTCTCTCTGACTTATTTTTCTCAGCATGATTGGTATATCCATTATTATATAAGCAAATTTAACAACTTTATTTTTCCTAACACCTGAGTAGTATCCCATTGCATTGATGTTGCACCATTTTATTATCCACTCATCTGTTTTTAGGCATTTGGGTTGCTTCCAGATTCTATTAATTGTATAGTATGCAGTGAGCATAGAAATTCAGAGGAATTTTCTGCATTATGTTTTGGAACTCTTAGGGTTTATTTCTAGAAGTAATATTGCTGGATTCCATGGAAGTTCAATTTCTTGTTATTTTGGGGAATAACCATGTTGTTTTTCAAAAGGGCAAGACCAGTCTACATTACCACCAGCAGTGAATGAGAATTCCTTTCCCCTTACATCTGGGTTAGCACTGATTATTTTTGTTCTTTGTGATGCATGTCAGTCTCTGTGGTGTGAGATTTTCTTTATTGTTTTGATTTTAATCTTTCTGATAGTTATTATTAATGGGGAACAATTTATGTGCCTTTGACCATTTATATTTCGCCTTTGAGGAAATTTCTACTTTTTTCTTCTCTCCATTTTAGATGGGGTTATATATTTTTCATGCAAAAAAAACCTGTGCCATGTATATAAATACATATACATACATACATACATATATATCTTAGATATTAATTCCTTATAAACTGGTTATTGGATGAATACTTTTTCCCATTCTATGGGCAGTCTTTGATTCTAGTCACCATTTTTTAGAGGCACAGAGGTTTCTTAATTTAGTGCAGTACTATTTGTTTATCTTTCTTTCCATTTGCTTGGCCAATGATATTTCATCTCCAAAAATACGTTTAGTTTCAATATAATGGAGTATTCTGTCTAGATTTTTCTCTATGTCACTTAAAGTTTCATGTCTAATATCACATTTTTTAATCTATTCTTATTTGAATTTTATGCAGGGTCTTGAAAAGTTTAAATTTCCTTTTTTGTATGTAGTGACGACTTCTGAATGGTACTTGCTGAAGAGTCTTTTCTTGACACACTTTATGTTTCTATCCTATTTATCGAAGATTAATTGCTCATATACCTGATAGAAGTCTTAGAATATTCAGGTCTACCCCAGTGACTTCATGATCTCTTTGAGTACCATTTTTTTTCTTTTTTTTTCTTTTTATTTATTTTTTTTTATTTTAGCACCTTGATTACATACATAATTGTGTTTGGGTTTTCGTCATGTGAAGAACACCACCCAACACCAATGCAACGTTCCCATCACCATTATCCTAAATCTCCCTCCTCCCACCCACCCCCCGCCTGTACTCTGGACAGGCTCTCCATTTCCCTCATACATTCTCATTATCAGGACAGTTCAAAATGTAGTTATTTCTTTAACTAAACTCATAACTCTTTGTGGTGAGCTTCATGAGGTGAGCTGGAACTTCCAGCTCTTTTCTCTTTTGTGTCTGAAAATTATTATTGTTGCAAGTATGTCTTTCATTTTTCTTAAAACCCATAGATGAGTGATACCATTCTGCGTTTTTCTCTCTCTCTCTGACTTATTTCACTCAGCATGATAGATTCCATGTGCATCCATGTGTAGGAAAATTCCATGACTTCATCTCTTCTGACAGCTACCTAACATTCCATTGTGTATATGTACCACAACCACAGTTTCTTTAGCCATTCGTCTGTTGAAGGGCATCTAGATTGTTTCCAAAGCCTTGCTATGGTAAATAGTGCTGCAATTAATATAGGTGTAAGGAAGGGGTTTTTGTATTGTATTTTTGTGTTCCTAGGGTATATTCTTAGGAGTGGTATAGCTGGATCGTATGGGAGCTCGATTTCCATTTTCTGGAGGAATCTCCATATCGCTTTCCACAAAGGTTGAACTACACGGCATTCCACCAGCAGTGGATAAGAGTTCCTTTCTCTCCACATGCCCGCCAACACTGTTTGTTCTCGTTCTTTGTGATATGTGCCATTCTCTGTGGTGTGAGGTGGTACCTCATAGTTGTTTTGATTTGCATCTCTCTGATGATTAGTGATGTGGAGCATTTTTTCATGTGTCTTTTGGTCATTTGTATTTCTTCCTTGTCAAAGTGCCTGTCCATTTCTTCTCCCCATTTTTTGATGGGATTAGATGTTTTTTTCTTGTAAAGTTATGTCAGCGCCTTGTATATTTTGGAAATTAGCCCCTTATCTGATGGGTATTGGGTGAATAGTTTCTCCCACTCAGTGGGAGGCTCTTGTGTCCTGGGCGTTATTTCCTTTGAGGTGCAGAAGCTTCTCAGCTTAATATACTCCCATCTGTTAATATCTGCTTTCACCTGCTTGAAGAGTGCATTTTCCTCCATGAATATGCTTGTAGTCTGAATGTCCTGGAGTGTTTTGCCTACGTGTTGTTCTATGTATTTTATGGTTTCAGGTCTGATATCAAGGTCTTTCATCCATTTGGATTTCATCTTCGTACATGATGTTAGCTGGGGCTCTAAGTTCAACTTTTTGCAAGTGGCTAGCCAGTTGTGACAACACCACTTGTTGAAGAGGCTATCTTTGCTCCATTTAGGATTTCTTGCTCCTTTATCAAAAATTAGGTGACTTTAAGTCTGAGGAAC
Source organism: Crocidura indochinensis (assembly GCA_004027635.1). NCBI lineage: Eukaryota > Metazoa > Chordata > Mammalia > Eulipotyphla > Soricidae > Crocidura > Crocidura indochinensis. Next base: position 8,889 of record PVKC010051152.1, read on the forward strand.
ACATTCTGAGTATTCAAGCCTATTCCACTGATCTGAGGGCCTGTCATGCCAATACCATGCTGTTTTGATAACTATTGCTTTGTAGTAAAGCTTGAAATTGGGGAAAGTAATTTCTCCCATGTTCTTTTTCCCAATGATTGCTTTCGCTATTCTTGCGAGCTTATTGTTCCAAATGAATTTCAAAAGTGCCTGATCCACTTCTTTGAAGAATGTCGTGGGGATATTTAGAGGAATCACATTAAATCTGTATAATGCCTTGGGTAGTATTGCCATTTTGATGTTAATCCTTCCAATCCATGAGCAGGGTATGTGTTTCCATTTCTGGTATTCTCTCTTATTTCCTGGAGCAGAGTTTTATAGTTTTCTTTGTATAGGTCCTTCACATTTTCAGTCAAGTTGATTCCAAGATATTTGAGTTTGTGTGGCACTATTGTGAATGGAGTTGTTTTCTTAATGTCCATTTCTTCCTTATTGCTATTGGTGTATAGAAAGGCCATTGATTTCTGTGTGTTAATTTTGTAGCCTGCCACCTTCCTATATGAGTCTATTGTTTCTAGGAGCTTTTTGGTAGAGTCTTTAGGGTTTTCTAAGTAGAGTATCATGTCTTCTGCAAAAAGTGAGAGCTTGACTTCTTCCTTTCCTATCTGAATTCCCTTGATATCTTTCTCTTGCCTAATCACTATAGCGAGTACTTCCAGTGCTATGTTGATTAGGAGTGGTGAGAGAGGACAGCCTTGTCTTGTGCGATAATTTAGAGGGAAGGCTTTTAGTTTTTATCCATTGAGGATAATATTTGCCACTGGCTTGTGGTAGATGGCCTTAACTATATTGAGAAAGGTTTCTTCCATTCCCATCTTGCTGAGAGTTTTGATCAAGAATGGGTGTTGAACCTTATCAAATACTTTCTCTGCATCTACTGATATGATCATGTGGTTTTTATTTTTCTTGTTGCTGATGTTGTGTATTATGTTGATAGATTTACGGATGTAAAACCAGCCTTCCATTCCTGGGATGAAACCTACTTGATCATAGTGGATGATCTTTTTACTGAGGCATTGTATTCTATTTGCCAGAATTTTGTGGAGGATTTTTGCATCTGCATTCATCAGCGATATTGGTCTGTAATTTTCATTTTTTTTTTGCATCTCTGTCTGGTTTAGGTATCAAGGTGATGTTGGCTTCATAGAAGGTATTTGGAAGTATTTCTGTTTTTTTTTCGATTTCATGAAAGAGTCTTGCCAGGATTGGTAGTAGTTCCTCCTGGAAAGTGTGAAAGAATTCATTAGTGAATCCATCTGGGTCTGGGCTTTTGTTTTGGGGCAGATATTTGATTACCATTTTAATTTCATCAATAGTGATGGGGGTGTTTAGATATGCTATGTCCTCTTCCTTCAATCGTGGAAGATTGTAAGAGTCCAAGAATTTATCCATTTCTTCCAGGTTCTCATTTTTAGTGGCGTAGAGCTCTCAAAGTAGTTTCTGATTACCCTTTGAATCTCTGCCATATCAGTAGTTATCTCTCCTTTTTCATTCCTGATAGGAGATGTCAAGTTTCTCTCTCTCTTTTTCTTTC
>PVKC010051153.1:0-10460 GCA_004027635.1 Crocidura indochinensis
AAATAAATAAATAAATAAATAAATAAATAAAATTAAAGGACAATGCAGGAGCCCTGTTCTGTAAGCAGGTCATAGCTATTGTTAAGTCTTCTCAGTGTTAAGGGAAGTCTCTTTTGAGCAGGTCGATGTCTGAGCAGTGGTCGGGTCTTCCGTGGTAGAGGATTGCTTCCAGGTGATGTTATAGACAAACTTGGATGTTTCATGGATGACTTCCCTGGTTCAGGGGTGAATGGAAAATGCCCTTTCTTCTGAGGCCTGTGCCAGGTTGTTATGTCAATGTTCAGGGTGTAAGGTCCCTTTGCACTACAAGATTTGTGTGTTTCTATCTCTATTAGATAGGATCTTATTTGTTTGTTTGTTTGTTTTTGGTTTTTGGGTCACACCCAGCGTTGCTCAGGGATTACTTCTGGCTAACTGCTCAGAAATAGCTCCTGGCAGGCACGGGGGACCATATGGGACACCAGCACTCGAACCAACCACCTTAGGTCCTGGATTGGCTGCTTGCAAGGCAAACACTGCTGTGCTATCTCTCTGGGCTCAGGATCTTATTTGTATGTATAGTATTTTCCCATTTTAATGTGCCTATGCTAAAAAGGAACAATGCCACGTGGCGTTATTGGCGCATATGGGGGCCATAAGAACAAGTCCAACAATCCCCATGACATGGTTCAATCAAAAGCATTAAACTTGGGGACTCTTTCACCAAAATTCCTTATTGAACAACTCATAAAGAGAAGATAAAAAGTGGTTAGAATCATCACTGTATAAGAGAATATTTAGTAAGACTTATAGCTGTCAGAGAAAAAAACACATAAATATTCGAAAGAAATACGTGTCCATTTTATGTTTCTTGAAATAGTTGGGGGTTGTTACACACAATGCATGGCTTTGGTCTGTGATAAGGATTGTGAAGTACTGAATTTAAAAAGAATAATGTGGGTTAGTGATGTTTGCGGGGGTGAGAGTTAAGGAGTAAAAGTGAGCTTTGTAGGGGTGTGGGAAAGGGCAGAACACAAAACATTCTGGATATGCAAAGCATAACAAAAGGATAGGGGACACTCTTAATACATGCATATGTAGACTGGTCAGAAATTGCCAGTGACAAACTTAGTGCAACCGAGCAAATCTCAGCACACCCCATTAGGTTCAACCATTTCTGACCGCCAGGGCAGGAACCCAGGGAAGGTCTGGAGGCCGGGGGCAGAAGAGGGGATTGCTGGGGGCCTATAAAGGCTCCCAGCACACCCAAGTTAGGGAGAAGGCCTTCCAAATGGGGTCTTTCTAAACCCCATGCTGGCTAAAGCTAGCCCTCCAGCTCAAAAAAGGATCAACCGAGAGGCGGAAGCCAGGATCTGCCCGCCCTACACCCTATGCCCTCCCTTCCCACCCTAGAGCTGGGGGAAGGGCGGGGAAAGCTTGGAACACCATCCAGGAAGGACCCCCAACACCCACCTTGTCTGGCCACCTGGGCTGCCACCCCCATGTTTTATTTATTTATTTTAAATACATTTTACACTTTATTTTGGGAAGCCACACCTGGCAGTGATCAGGGGACCATATGGGATGTCAGGAAGAGAACCTAGGTCAGTAATTTGCAAGGCAAGTACTCCTACCTGTTATACTATCTCTCAAGCCCTAACATTTTATTTTTTTATTTTATTTTATTTTTTTATTTTTAAGTAGCTTGATTAAGAAGGTGGCTCCTCGCCAAAGGTTAGGTTTGGTAATTAGTGGTATGTAGCCTTCCATAAAGTTTTCAAAAAATTCTGTGGTACTGGGTTATGAAGTATGACCCCACCCCTTGAGATACAATTTTTAATTAACTTATTTATTTAAAAATAATATCTTTATTTAAGCACCATGTTACAGACATGATTATAGTTGGTTTCACTCATAGAAAGAACACACCCAAACCCCTTCACTTATGTTTGAACCATAAATCATAAGTGGTGGTGCTTGGTGGCTATTCACAGCTCTATGCTTGGCTTCACTCCCAGTGAAGATATAGATTTTTTATTTTGGTTTTTGGGCCACAACAGGCAGTGTTCAGGGGTTACTCCTGGCTCTGTACTTAGAAGTCATTCATGGCAGGCTCAAGGGGACCATATGGGATGCCAGGGATCGAATCCAGTTCTGTCATGAGTCAGCTGCATGCAAGGCAAATGCTCTACAGCTATGCTATTGTTCAGGTCCCAAGATATATTTTTAATAGTTAAATTATTGTGGAGATTTTCCTTAGAACTCTACCAGGATGGGAGATATAGACTTAACCAGGATTTTTGTTGCTTATTTGTTGCTTAGAGAGAGCAGAATAAATTTGAAGCCTATGGTGATTATTTTCTTATCCAAAAAAGCAGAAGCATTTCCACTGCAATGAGGTCAGCCTCTTAATGTTCATCTTAATAAAAAAGAAAAGTAGGAGAAAGGGCACTAGAGAGAACCAGTGCTGTCCTACTGCACGGAGCTTTATCCCCATTGCCAGACTGACTGACTCATCTGTAAAATAGAGCAATAGTATTTAGCTTGAAGGATCATAGAAAGAAAAACAAAGCTAAGTTTTTTTTTTTGTGTGTGTGTATGTTTTAAATTTCAATGTTGCCTTACAGAGGAATTGTTAGGCTTATTTTTTATGTATTTATTATTTTTGGGGAGTAGCCACATCTGATAGTGTTCAGTGCTTACTTCTGAGACTATGTGCAAGGATCATTCCCTAAGTGATCAGGGATTATATGGAGTGTCAGGAATCGATCTTGGTTTAATCACATACAAGGCAAGTGACAGATCTGCTGTGCTGCTATCACTCTGACCCTATATTTTATTTTTAATTGACATAGTGTTGCTTATAATTGGATAATATATTTAGATAAGTCACCATAGAGGCACTACATATTACAAATCTATATATGATTAATTTTCAGAATACAATATTCCAATATTATTCCTTTACCAGTATCTACTTTCCTCTACCAATGTTCCCAGATTCCCTTTCTCCCTGAAGTCTGTCTTTATGACAAACATCTTATTTCCCCCTTAGGCACTGTGATTTATAATACTGTTACTGATAGAGTTTTTTTTAAATACTATCTTTATTTAAACACCCTGATTACAAACATGACTGTGATTAGGTTTTATTCATGTAAAGAACAGCCCCCTTCACCAGTGCAACATTCCCACCCAATGTCCCAAATCTCCCTCCACCCCACCCCACTCCCACCTGTACTCTAGACAGGCTTTCCACTTCCCTCATTCATTCACATGGTTATGATAGTTCTCAGTGTAGTTATTTCTATAACTGCACTCACCACTCTTTGTGGTGAGCTTCATGAAGTGAGCTGGAACTTCCAGTCCTCCTCTCTTTGTCTCTGAAAATTGTTGCAAAAATGTCTTTTATTTTTCTTAAAACCCATAGATGAATGAGACTACTTTGCATCTATCTCTCTCCCTCTGACTTATTTCACTCAGCATAAAAGATTCCATTTACATCCATGTATAGGAAAATTTCATGACTTCATCTTTCCTGACGGCTTTATAATATTCCATTGTGTATATAGTTTCATGAGTATCACTTAACTGCCTTTTAGTACTCTGTCCTCCTCCAGAATGACCACTTTATTTCAACATTGGCTTATTGTTCCCCTCTCTGATTATCTCTTCCTTCTCATGCTCTTCATTTCTATTGTCTTTGGGCCTTTGTTATTCTTCTTCCATGGTTCTTTATAAAGGATGCATAAAAAAAATCATTTTGTGTCTAGTTCTCTCCCCCTGACTAACTTTTCTCAGAAAAAAACAGATTTCACAAATTTGTGTGCCATTTTTGTGCAGGGTGATGTTGTCTTTATATTCCAATTTTAATACATGTACATGTGCTGCTGAAACAAGTGCATATTAAGTTTATTATTTAAGCATATAGAAAGTACAAAGTAATGCTACATACACAGAATCAAAGAATTGCTGAATTCAGGATATAATTTTGAAGACCTAGAATCCCAGAAGCCAACTACTAGGACATAGTTATGTTTTTGACTATGAGTTCAGTGCTTTTTAATGTGTTCTGTTATCATTTCCCCCTTGATAAAGAGATATGGTGGAATCTGGGGAAAAGGCTTGTTAATAGATAGCATTCTGTAATCTCTCTTGAACAATAAAAATTATTACTCTGGGCCAGAGAGATAGTACAACATAGGGCACTTACCTTGCATACTACAAACTTGGGTTTACACCCCAGGCATCTCATTTGGTCCCCCCAGAGTCTGCCAGGAATGATGCCTGAGTACAGAGGCAAGAAAACACCTAAACACTGCTAGATGTGATTTCCCTTGAAAAAAGTAAACAAAAACACCCACACAAATATTTCAAAGGGTGAAGCTAGTGAAATGGTGACAGTTTAACATTGAGCTAAACTCTTGACATATGGGACTTCATCAATTCTATTCTCTTCCCAGCTTGTCAGCAGACGGGGACTTTCCACTACTATACAGAGTCAGTTGCAAATAATAACAGCTCCTCCCCTCCCAATACATACTCCCAAGTTATTCCTCCATAAGCCACTTCAACCATTGCTTCTGTAACTTGCTTTGCTGACTATGACCCCTATCTGAATTGCTCAGACTCAGCACTAAGAAACTCCATTTGGACCTTCTTTTAAAATAATTTGTGGGGGAGACACTCAGTGGACTTGCAGAACTTTCAGGCTCCCACTCTCATGGAGATAATTAAAATTGTGAGCAGAAGATGAGAGTCTGTAGAAGCCAGATCTCTGAAAACATTCATAAAAACCACCGACCTACTGCATTAAAGGCAAATGCCTAACCTCCATGCTATCTCTACGGTCCCTAAGTAAAATACTTTTATATTGTCTAGTGCACAAAAAGCACAATGAATATTAGTTCTCCTCTCACCCATATATTTTTGTTTTACCTTTGCTTATAGGGCACATCATCTTTGCTCAGAGTTACTTCTGGCTCTATTTTCCTGATTTATCCCCCCCCCCCACACACACACACACTTTGGGAGTAGGAAAAGGGATATTTTAGGATATTAAGCAGTATCCATGTCTTCTACCTAGTAGGGATCCATACTATGCCTTTCCCAACTGGGACAACCCAAGTCATAGCTAGATAAGACCTAATATCTTTTGGGGATAATTTCATTCTTGCTGAGAATTGGTGATCTAAGCTAAGTCTAAATAGTGGGGAGAATGCCAAGCAGACTCAATGGCATAAATAAAGAGGATAAGAAACTTTCCAGAACATTATAGGAAAGTATGAAAGATAAACAACAATGGATGAATATGGAATGGTAGGAGGTCTGTCTTTCTCTGGAATGTGACTTAGTTTTCACATCATTGCTTAATTCAGCCTTTCAGAGGGTTTGGAGGGTTGTTAGGATGTGGGGAGGGAGATGTCTACCAGGCACCCTAGATTTAACTTGATCAAAATCTTAGTCAAGGTGTTGTCTGCTGAGATGAACAAGGCAAAAAGCATAGGAGGGCAGAAAAGTAACTAAACCCAGTTTGAATAGCTGGGTTTGAGAAGAAGGAAAAAACATAAATGTAAATGGGGACAACTTCAATAACCACACCAAGACAAAGAAATCGAAAAGAAGTAGATAGGTAAATAAAAATAAAAAATAGTAATAATAAATAAATATAAAAATAATATATAAAAAATAAAAAAAGTTTTGTGCTTTTTTGCCTTTCTTTTCCCCTCCTGCACTGACACAGTAAATATTGGGGTCATTCGAAAAGGAATTCGCTTGGCCTAAGAGAAATGGAGTTTCTCCAGCCTTGGATTATATTGTCATGGGATTAACTATAGACTTCGTTCAGGTTCATTTACTCTCCCGGTGGTGCTATCGTGGTGTTTGGTGTACTGTTCCATCCTGGGTTATAATATCAGACCTCTGTATCTAGAGATCTCAGTATCTGCACAGGTCCAGGAGTGGAACTTATGATGAAGTCTTTCTTTGTGGTTCTAGAAGTTCTGTTCCCTCAGTGACATTTTAATCCACCTTCTGTGGTTGGTGGTCTTGGTCTTTGCACTGATCCTAGGATGGAACCTATGCTCTTATAGAGCTTAAAGAGTAGTGCCAAGGACAAGAGTGTCTAGGTTGCTCTTTTGGGGATGGTTGTCAGAAGCAGTTGGGAACAGTGAAGGGAGGGGTCAATTCTGTTGGGGGACCACCAGGTATCAGTCAGGAGTGAAAATGAGCTTTAAGCACTTTCTGGAATCAGGTCAGGAGTTTAGGGAGGATGAAGCACAGTAAACAGAATATGCGTATTTTATATGATTTTTACTGAGACCAATGTGAATTACAAGTCTTTCACAGTTGTATTTAAGGTAAACAGTGACAGTGAATTAGTGCCATTCCTACCACCTGTACTGACATCCCTCCATCCCTGTTTCCAGGATACATCCCATACCTCTACCCTAAGTCCCCTGGAATGACAGGATAGGATCTTCGTATTTTGGGGGGGGGGGGGGTCACACCCGGCAGTGCTCAGGAGTTACTCCTGGCTCCATGCTCAGAAATTGCTCCTGGCAGGCACGGGGGACCATATGGGGCACCGGGATTCGAACTGATGACCTTTTGCATGAAAGGCAAACGCCTTACCTCCATGCTATCTCCCGGGCCCCTGGATCTGTGTATTTTTATTGTGTATTTTCACTGGAGGCTGTGGTGTTCTGTAGTACAAGGGGAAGAGCAATTGCTGAGGCATGTAGATCTCACATTCACTGGAATGTTTTTAGCCAGTTCCTCTTCGGGTCCTGCACGTGACTTGGCTGTAGCAGGACAAATCTGGGTCAATCTGGAGCATCTTGACCTTTACTGAACCCAAGCTAAGAACTTTGTGACTTCTTCCAAGCTTCTCTGTCCATTCTACAAGCAGAACCACTTTTTAGATGTTGCAAAGACATTTTTAAATTCAAGAAACCTTCTCTCCTTAGCTTATAAACATTTATTTCTAAGCCCTGTTAGGAGAATTGATGGACTGTTGGGTCTGTGAAATTCTTCCTTTAGAACAAAACTTCCTTTATAGAACTCCCCAAGCTGAAATTCAGACCTTCATTTCCTTATCCTAAGGAGAAAGATACATACTCTTCAGAAATAATGGTCTAACATTGACATCCTGAACTACTGCCCCTCCTGATTATCCCCAGAACAGTTGTATTAATGTAACAGTAATTCAAAGTCCTCAACTGGATGGCAGTAAAGAATCCTTTACTATTTAGAGTTCAGCAAGTACTAGCAGTGTTATTAGAGTGGTAATTGAATTTGGTGTGCCCTCTGTGGTTTGGGATACAAAGCAGTGCCTGCAAGAACCAGACCATGTGATTAAGATGAATAGATCGCCAACAGTAATGAATCTTCAAAAAAGCTCAATAATATACAGCGAAAAGAACATACTCTTGATTATCTGACTTATCATATCATGCACACCTGGAAGTGTGATAATGGAGGCCTCTGAAAAGAACTCTAATAGTGCCCAGATATCTCTTTCAAAAGACTTGTTGTTAATTTCATCAAACATAGTCATAAATAGGTCAAATTTCCTTTTAGGAAAGGCCATCCTTGCTATATGGTTGAATTGCATTCTAGTTTGGTCAAGGAAAATTAAAAAAATCCCCAAATAGGGTCTGGCGTGATAGTGCAGCAGTAGGGCATTTGCCTTGCATGCTGCTGACCCAGGGTTTGATCCATGGCATTCCATTTGGTTCCCCAAGCTAGAAGTGATTTCTGAGCCCATAGCCAGGAGTAACCCCTGAGTGTCACTGGGTGTGGCCCCAAACCAAAAAACCAAAAAAAAAAATCCTCAAATAATTTTCAAGAAAGCATGTCTTTCCACTAAACAGCAATTAAATGCTTTTAAAATTTTATATTATAAAATTTTCTTAACAATCTCACTGCTTTGCAATGCTGTTTCTAAAAGAAATCATGTACAGTTAAAGAAAACAGAACAAAAATTTAAATTGTTGGAATTGTTTTGATTGCTGAAAATATACTTGGCCTCAATGGCTACAGTCTGTGGACAGGAAAGAGCTTTGGCTCTGGGCTTCTATAGATCCTGACTTTATTTACAGTGTCCTTAATAGGCCACTAGTTTCTTTGATTATCTGTCTTTCACTGCATAAATGAGACATTGCAAGTAATGTCTACCTTTGAACATGACATGCAAATAGTAATCAGCTCTACTTTATACTTTTTTTATATAAACAGTTATTTTTGAAGACCAACTGAGCATGATCAAATATTAAAAACAGAAGTCATATTATAATGTATGGCTGATAAGATTATTAATTCATCTCTGTCTGCCTGGGCTTATTCAGTTTTAAATCTCAAAGACCATCTCTCCTAATAATAGACTGGGTGGTTGGTCTCTCTCTCTCTCTCTCTCTCTCTTTCTCTTTCTCTCTCTCTCTCATTCACTCACTCAATATTATGGTCTCTTTGTACAGGTGTAGAGTCCCAGACTCAAACTGTGCATAAGTTGCTCAATAGCCCACAGCTGGGAAAAGGTAGGCTAAATTGTCAAATGCAGGTTTAAAGAACTCCTAAGATTGCAACCTAAGTTCTGCTCAGTTTAAATGTTGCTTTCCTTGTGATATTATTAGAATGTTGTGGACTCAGCAAATATTTCTAGATCAGATTGCATTTTTCAACTGTCTTCCATTAAATTTTATAAATGCATTCATGCGTGTTGTGTATATGTATGTATGTATGTGAGTGTGTGAGAGAGAGAGAGAGAGAGAGAGAGAGAGGAATGTAGGAAGTAACTCTCCAAGTGATAATGAGAATGAAAATTAAAAAAAATGTCAAACACCTATCTTAAAGAACATCCCATCTTTTGCCAATGTATAGTTTATTCACTGACTCATTCATCTATTTATTTGTTCAGTAGTTAATCAATGAGGTCCTACCGTATATCAGGTATTGAGACAGGAACAAAGAAGATTGTGGTACTGGTCTCTAGACTCTTACGGCCCTGAAATTAAAATAATTAATTGTCAAACACTGTGTTATCTATTATTTGGAGGCCAGTTGTGCAGTCCTGAGCGTTTGAAAAGATGTACTCTCCTTCCATCCCTACCACACTTTCCCAAACACACAGACTTTTTTTTTTTTGTTTGTTTGTTTGTTTGGGCCACACTCGTTTGATGCTCAGGGGTTACTCCTGGCTAAGCGCTCAGAAATTGCGCCTGGCTTGGGGGGAACATATGAGACGCTGGGGGATTGAACCACTTGGCTAGCACTTGCAAGCACTTGCAAGGCAGACACCTTACCTCTAGCGCCACCTTTCCGGCCCCCACACAGACTTTTTTGAGTGAAGTGTCTAGTTTTTTTCTGACACTGGATTTTATTTTATTTTTACTTTTGAGCCACACTGGCAGCACTGGGTTACTCCTGGCTTTGTGCTCAGAAATTACTCCTGGTGGGTTATGCTCTGAGGATTATGTGGGAAGCCAGGGATCCAAACTGGGTTAGTTGTGTGTATTTAAGGCAAATGCTGCCCTCTCTGTGCTGTCCACTCAGCCCTCAAGACTGAGTATTTTTACATTACTTTACTGTCTTTGCCTGGAAGATTCTTCCTCCAAATCTTGGTCATTGAAACTCAGATAAAATATATCCTCTTTCAGAAGAACTTCCTTAAGCATCACAAGTTATATTCCTTCCCCAGAGTATAAAAGTACTCTGCTTTTGATATTCATTATGAGTTATTTATCACTAACTGAATTTTTTTGTTTACTGTTTTGTCTGCCTTTGATGGATAGCAACTGTAAATTCTAGGGATAAGAAGCAACTGATTTATTTTATTGATAACCTTATTCATGGTTGTATTCTCAGCATCTCAAGCACTGATAAAATGCTAAGTGTTTAGAAGCACTCAGTAGCAGGCTTTGGAATGAACTTTAAAGCATTTAATGCTTTGGATGTGTGAAAGGGAAAACCACTTATCAAGAATGAGCCACGAGGGGAAGAAACTGGGCTTATAGGGACATGTGAGTTCAACCGTACTCTTCTTCTCTGGCTATAAGGAAAGAATACTGTGAATTACAAAAAGGGAAGACAGATACAGTAGGAAGTATTCACAAAAAAAGAGAAAATATGATACCAACCTGATATAATTTCTATCAATATTTTTGCTGTACCTGCTCTTGCAGTTCTCTTACAGATAGATAGTTTTGAGATAAAACATTTTAAGTTTTATTATCTCTTTGGGGCACAAATATATTATATCTTCATTTTGAAGGTTGCTTTGTCCTTCACTATAAAGTTAATATTAAGATTTATCCATCTAGGGCCCGGGAGATAGCATGGAGGTAAGGCGTTTGCCTTTCATGCAAAAGGTCATTGGTTCGAATCCCGGTGCCCCATATGGTCCCCCGTGCCTGCCAGGAGCAATTTCTGAGCATGGAGCCAGGAGTAACCCCTGAGCACTGCCGGGTGTGACCCAAAAAAAA
>PVKC010051154.1:0-10460 GCA_004027635.1 Crocidura indochinensis
AGGAAGGAAGGAAGGAAGGAAGGAAGGAAGGAAGGAAGGAAGGAAGGAAGGAGGGAAAGAAGGAGGGAGGGAGGGAGGGAGGAGGGAGGGAGGAAGGAAAGAAAGAAGGAAGGAAGGAGTTGCGGGTGTCTGTGTATGGAGGGGCAGAGGGAGAAGAGAAAACAAGAGAAGAGATATGGAGATTATGTGTGCTTTTTCTAACTCTTATGGAGATATCCAGCACAGAAGCATAATTTTCGTGACAATTGATTGTGCCTAGTATGAGGCCAGCTGAGTCAGGACTATTTGGAATAAAAGCCCCCAAGTGCTGCTTTCAAAGTTGGCTATTTTCAAAGACTGACAAGACCTCATGGGTGAATGATTAGATAACAAGAGGAAACTGGAACAGTGAGAAAGGAACAAGCCAGTCAGAGTCAATCATGATAGGAGAGTGAGGGTTAGCAGGGGGAGAGAATGGAGAAATCTCTATAGGATTCACATTTATGAAGAAGAAGGGGAGGAATTTTCTTTAGGAAAATAGGGAGGAACTTCTGGGGAATTCTGGGGAATGCCCAGACTGCACCTGTATAACAGAATATGTTTGGGATTGACAGGTACTTATCTGTAAGGTTGATGTTGTGAGTTCAGATATGATTGCAACTCCATACTCCACACTAGACTGTCCATGAGAAAATTCCGTGAACCAAGGTAGATGGGGCTATTATATCCCATCCAAATCCTTATGTTGAATTCTTCACCCCCAGTACTTCAGAAATAATTAAAGTTGAAACAGGTCTTTAAAGAGACAATGAAGTAAGAGAGAGGACTGAATAGGCTGAAAGCAAGCAAGAACCCAGGTTCAAGTCCCAGCACTACATTAGCACTGTTTAGAATTTACTCCTCGGGGCTGGTGCCATGGCACAGGGTGTAAGGCGTCTGCCTTGTGCATGCTAGCCTAGGTCGGATAGCTGTTTGATCCCCTGGCATAACATATGGTTCCCCAAGCCAGGAGTGATTTATGAGAGAATAGCCAGGAGTAACCCCTGAGCATAACCAGAAGTGGCCCAAAAACCAAAAAAAAAAAAAAAGATTTTATCACCCTCCCCAATACAGAGCATTTATCATTTCATTCCTGTATCATTCCATGAGCACTATCTAGAGGGACCCAAAAACAAATAAAACAAATTTACATGCTTAGATCAATGAAGTTGAGATGAGATCACTGGAGTGAGCTCTAATTCAACAGAACTAGTGTTCTTATATATCAGGACATAGCCATAGACTGAAGATTGCATGCAGGCACAAAAACAAGACACTTACCTATAATCTAATTAGAGAGACACTTGGGTCTAGGATTTCTGGTCTCAGAATAGGGAAAACTTCATGCTACTAAAGCCATCAAATCTAGTGTTTTGTAATGATAGTCCACTCAACCTAGTAAGAGGGAACAATACAAATTTTCCATCTTGTGAAGTACAGTCAATTTTTCTGTTTCCTATGATCACATTTTTACTCTCCATCACTTAGGCTCTCTGCTTCTTAATAATCTCATCCTCAAGATAATAAATATACTATAGATAAACAAACTTTGAATAAATTATATATGATCATTTCTCTACTACTAGTAATGGGGTAATGTGATGAGTATTAAAATCTCAAAAATAAGTAAAATAATATCCTACAGCACATTTACAAAATGAAAACATAATAGATCAGTAATTTTCAGAGACTGTCTAAAGGGGAGATTTAAAGTGAGCTTTTTAAACTGGACATTGAGAGATTGATAGGAGGCTATGAGAGTATTTTCTGCAGAAAAATAGGAGGATCTGCAAAATCTTGGATCATAGAATAAATGAAGCATTTATGGACTTTAAGGAACAGGGAAGCTCATAGGGACTATATGAGGAGTCAGAAATCTGATGAAGGCAATGGGTAGAGTTAAAGAAACCCAGGAAATGAAATTAGCCTTTAATATAGACAGATTTTGAAAAGTAGAACTCTAGAGAGAGTGTGCAAAGAGCCTAGAGGTTATACGGATTAGAATCTGTTCGGAGAAACTTTAGGAGTTTGAGATACAATCAAGAAGTGAAAATAAGTAAGTGAAATAAATTTAGAGAGTTGAAAATGAGATGTGCAAAAGGTGGATGAAAACATAAAAATGGGACAGCACTGGGATATATGGCTCACATGTGCCAATCATTTAATCCTTTTGACTGCTCATTTAAAATGGGGGTGAGTGGGGGCTAGAGCGATAGCACAGCGGTAAGGCATTTGCTTTGCATGTGACCAACAAAGGATGGACTCTTGTTCGAATCCCAGAATTCCATATGGTCCCCTGAGCCTGCCAGGAGTGACTTCTGAGTGCAGAGGCAGGAGTAACTCCTGAGTGACACCAGGTGTGACCCAAAAACCAAACCAATATAAAATAAAATAAAATGGGGTGGGATAGAGAGATAGAGGAATAAAGATTCAGCTGGTTTCATTCCCATAACCACAAAGTCTCCCAGATATCACAGAGTGTAGCTCTTGAGGTCCAAGAGCAATGCTGGGTGTGGCCTAACAACTCAACCCCAGAACACTATGAAGGAGGCTCACGTTATCTCTCTCTTTTTTTTTTTCGTTTTTGTTATTGTTTTTGGGTCACACCAGGCAGCACTCGGGGGTTACTCCTGGCTCTTCACTCAGAAATCGCTCCCGGGGACCAGATGAGATGCCTGGATTTGAACCATTGTCCTTCTGCATGCAAGGGAAATGCCTTACCTCCATGCTATCTCTCTGGTCCCCATGAGGCTCAAGTTATCTCTAACACTGCAGGGTACAAGCAGCATTGCATCCTCAAGTCTTGTCATTGAACAAAAGATTCCTTGAACCCTCTTGGCACTATTTTGGAGACTTTAAAAAAAAAAAAAGGAAGGAGGTCGTAGATATATGGCTCAGTGGTATAGTGCCTGCCTTGTAGGTGTGGAGCCAGGAGAGTCTAAAGTCAGTATAGCCCTATATCACTTAGTGTGATCCTGGTGGAATTGCCATTGTAATTTCTAGCATCACAGTCAAGTTTTCAGTAGCTGATTCACAGCTATCATCTTTGAAACACCCAGATATTTACTGTTTCATCATCATCAACAACAACAACAATAGAAGAAGGGAAAAAAGGAAAGTTCTTATTCCATAGGTCCACAACTGTCACAAGGATGACATAAACAGAAGAATCCATGAGAAACTCTTAGCTTGGGCTGACAAATATACGTAATGATCATCATTATTGGTCTTAAAGATACAGAGCAGAGGTTAAGTCACACAAACAAAGTAAAAACTTTTTTTAAGTAAGGAAAGACTTTCAAATGAGTTGACAGACCGTTGATGCTGTGCCACATTTCTCAGATGATGAATTAGCACAATGTATCATCCCTGACTTCAAACAGAATTGATGTTGGAGCCCCAAGGGAACATGGGGCAACCTTGGTCATGGAAAGTGTGAAAACACAGAAAAAAGAACTCAGTAGGTTATCTGGAGTCACAGAACTGCCAGGGGAGAGCTTGGAAAAAGGTAACAGGAAAGAAGCTTAAGTAATGCCAATTTTTGAGCTACGAGAAAAAAAGTGAAGACAGGGCAGTCAAAAGAATAATCAGGAAATAATAGTGAAAAGAATCCCTCTCATAATGTCTCTCTTAATGAAAAAGAGTGTCAAGAAGGAGAACAAATTTCCAATCAGAGCCAAAACATACGAACTAAACCCTGAAAGACTATGGAAACTGAAGTCAGAAATCTATGATGCTTGATGAGGCAATTTACCTGGGGAAGGATGATAGAAAGGAGACAGACAGGCTTGGTGTAAGTTAAGGCTGGGAGCACAGACTGCATCTTGAGTAGAAGTGACAAGTGACTCAGGTCAGAGCATTTCAAGGCAGCTTAAGTGAAAGATTAAAAAAAAAGGTTACTTCAGGGACATTTATAGCTTTATATTAGAAAAAAAAAGAGAAATGTCAGTTGCTTGAGAGGAAGTAGATTAAGGAAAAAATAAAACAAAATATGGCAATCTGGTCAAGGTCATAAATTGGAAAGGGAAGAAATAGAATGCTGAGGAAAAAAATAAGTTGTTGAACCTTCTTTCTTCTCACAATAGAAAAGGAGGATATGTGTGCCAGTAAGGAGAAAGGAAGAGAAGCAGAAGGAGCTGTCACCTTCCGTGCTTTATCAAAGATGTTAGGGTCATGTCCTTCAGAGGGCTGAGGTGAGAGCAAGGGGCTAAGACCTAAAGACAGTGTAAAAGACTTGGCAATACTTTTACAGGAAAAATAAAAACCTGAAGAACAAAGTACTAGTTTCATCTATTATATTTTTCTTCAACAGCAGGCCCTGAAAATAATCATTTAAGTGAAAGTTGTGTATTGAGAGTATGATCCCAGGAAGCGTAGCACAGAGTGGAGAGCTAAGAGAGGCAAGGAGGGATAAGTTGGTAAAGACATTGTTAATGAATGGGTTACTTTTACAGGAAAACAAATTTCAGTCTCTCTGGACAGCCTCTGTGAGACCAGATAAAATGAATCCTAGAACTGTTTCACTGACAGTCTAGAAGGCCAGACTATTTAACTATTAGGTCCCTTCTACATTGGTTGAAATTGAACTTTGATGGCAGTAAATCTTCCAAATTTGGGTATCCTCTAGTGTTCAGATATATCAGATAAATTTTTAGGCAGGAAGATGTGAAAGATAATAGTTAGATTTCTAAAATGGTCCCCAGGAGTTTCACCTCCTCTTGCAAAAGTTCAATGTAATTTCTTCTCTGTGGGTGAGGCCTGGATTGTGAATATGATGGCTTTACTTTGGGGATTACACACAGTATGTGACAAAGAGATTTTGTGTATATCCTTAAAGTCACTAATCAATTGATACTGAGTTCATCAAAAAGATTAGGCTAAGATGTGCTGACAGACACAGGCAAGCTCTTAATATAAGAAGCAGCAGTCAGTTAAAACAAAGGGCAGGGCTCTGCCTTGCATGCTGTTAAACTGGGTGATAACTCCAAAACCACATGTAGTTCCTTGAGTCCAGTAAGGAGTGACCCCTTAGAAAAGATCAGTAATAAATCCTAAGTACAGCTGGGCATGGCTCAACCACTACCTCCTCTGCAAAAACATAAATTAAAGAAGCAGCGAAAGAGCAAAATGCCAAGTTGGCTGGCTTAAAAGAGCAAACTACCATGTTGAGGGGAAGTTCACTTGGCAAGATTCAGAGATCTGTCTTCAGTTGCTGAGGATAGTCTAGTAATAAAATGTGGACCCCATATCTATAGTACAAGGAATGAGTTTTTGCCAATAAACATTGAGTTTGCAAGAAGTTCCCAGCCCTGTAAGCCATCGCACTTGCAGCTGACACCTGAGTGCAGTCTATGAATTCAGTCAAGCTCTGCCCAGACTCCTGACCCGCCGATATTCATATAATAAGAGAGTACTATTTTAAGCCTTTGTGATTACTTCCAGTGCAGCAATTGGAAATGACTACAGAAACATCAGCATGTTATAGGCACATCCGCTAAATCTGCAGGTGTCCTTCAAGGTGGGCTGAGGAGATGGATGGAGCTCTTCCAGTTTCTGCCCTCATCCTGAGGACACTTTTAGCTTTCAAGGCTTGAATCCAAATTAAAGCACAGGAGAAATAGAATGAATTTCTCCTTTCCAGGCACTGCAGGGATCGGGAAGTCTGTGCAAGGATAACTCTTTTTGGCTTGGAGTCTGTGTAGGTCTCAAGGAGCAGCCACATACCCAGAGCTGGTAAGACTGCCAGAACGTTGATGGAGACTTTGGGCTGCCATGACCTGGCTGCCAAGTAGTAGACAGGAAATCTCTCTCTTCTGCTTTGTCTCTGTCTCTCTTTTATTTCTTTATCTCCCCCTCCCACCATTTCTCTCTGCAATTTCCCTTCCCTCACCCTCCTTTAATTCTGAGATCTCTCATTAGGTATCTTAGTGACTGCCACGTGGTCACTTCTTCTCATTGCAGCTGGACATACTGCTGCATTTATCTCTGTTGGATAGCAGATGCTCTCACTCCCTCTGCAACTTTGCCTGCTGTGCCCTCACCTTTCCGGCTGCTCAGCAGAGTTGAAGTTGAAGCCAAAAAGGCATTTTTATGAGTCAGACCAAGAAAAGGCACTTGAAATTCAACACAGCTCCACATTTAGATTTCTGGGATCCCCTGCATGGCTAGACTCTGCACTTAATCATTTTGATGTGTGGCACTGCACACATTATCTTGGACTTTCCTCGTCTAACCAAGCCTCTTGCAACTCATGTAAGATTACTATAGCAGATTGACATTCAGAACGTTATCCACAAATGTGATTCTGTTTTCAGCTATACTTTTCAGTGTGTTTATTGGGTTACACTTTTCTTGGGTGGGGGTGTGCAGAGGATCTGAGGTCACACATAGCTATAGTAAGCTGGGCTTAGTCCTGGCTTTGTGGTCAAGAGTATCTTTATTTTTTTTATTTAATTTAAATATGTGATTACAAAGTTGCTCATGATTGAGTTTCAGTCTTACAGTGAAGTGTTTCCCATCATCAATGTCTCTGGCTTCCCTCCCACTTTCACCTGACTGCCTTTCTCTGGTGCAGGCACTTTGTCCCCCTTTTTCTTTCTCTCTACTTCTCTCTCTCCTACTCTCTTGCCCTCTTCTCTCCTTTCTCTCTCTGTTCCTTCTCTCATTCTTTCTCTCTCTTACTTTTTTTTCTTTTTAGACTCTGTGGCTTGCACTATTGTTAACAAAGAGGTACTTGCATAACACTTTATCTCCATGTTATTGTACCAAGTGACAAGTTCCAACTATCATCGTCATAGTGGTCCCTTCTCTGCCTTAACTGCACTGCTCCACACTTTATGACAAGCTTGGTATCATGGACTGGTCCTCCCGGCCCTCATCTATTGTCTTTGGATGTTATTACCACACTATCATTAATTTTTTATACCCCATAAATGAGTGAGATTATTCTATGTTCCCTCTCTCTTTGTCTCATTGTACTCAGAATAATAGTCTCAATATACATCCCTGTATAAGCAAATTTCATGACTTCATTTTTCCTAACAGCTAGAAAGTATCCTATTGTGTAGATGTACCACTGTTTCATTAGTCACTCTGTTCTTAGGCACTTGGGTAATTTCCAGATCCTGGTTATAATGAATAGTGTTGGATGAATATAAGAATGTGGAGTGCTTTTCTGCATGGTGCTTTTGTGTTGGGTAGGAGTGGTATTGCTGGGTCATATGGGAGCTCAATTTCCTGTTTATTTTTGAGGAATATGCATAATGTTTTTAAAAAATGGCTGGACAAGTCAGCATTCAGATCAGCAATGAAAGTGAGTCCCTTTCTCCCTGCATCTGCACCAGAGTTGTTTGTTCTTACTTGTTTGTTTGTTTGTTTCTTGTTTTGGGGCCACACCTGGTGGTGAACAGGGGTTATTCCTGGCTTTGCCCTCAGAAACCACTCCTGGCAGCAGACTTGGGGGACCATATGGAATGCTGGGGATTGAACCTGGGTCCGTCCTGGATTATCTGTGTGCAAGGCCAACACCCTACTGCTATGCTATCACTCTGGCCCAGGGTTGGCTGTTCTTACTCTTTGTGATGTGTGAAAGTCTTTGTGGTGTGAGAGGATACCTCATTGTTGGTTTGATTTGCATCACCCTGATAATCCTTATTAGTGATGTGGAGCACTTTTTTCATAAGCCTTTTGGATATCTATATTTCTTCTTTGAGAAAATGTGTGTTCATTTCTTCTCTCTTATTTTGGATGGGGTTAGATATTTTCTTGCTAAGCTCTACCAGTGCCTGTGTATCTATATATTAACCCTTTATCCAATGGGTATTTGGTAAATACTTCTTTCATTCTGTGGGTAGTCTTTGTATCTTAGTAACCATTTCCTTTGAGG
Source organism: Crocidura indochinensis (assembly GCA_004027635.1). Lineage (NCBI taxonomy): Eukaryota > Metazoa > Chordata > Mammalia > Eulipotyphla > Soricidae > Crocidura > Crocidura indochinensis. The sequence goes on from PVKC010051154.1 coordinate 7,904, forward strand.
TGCCAAAGCTTTTCAGTTTAATGTAGTCTTATTTATTTTCCTTTGCTTTCACTTTCTTGGCCACTGGTGTTTCTTCCTTGAAAATGCCTTTAGCTTCAGAGTCATGGAGTATTCTGCCTACATTTTCTTCTCTGAATCTTACAATTTCAGGTTTGATATCAAGGTCTCTAATCCATTTTGATTTGACCTTTATGCATGGCATTAAATTGATATCTGAGTTTGCTTTTTTAGCTGACCAGTTTTCCCAACACCACTTGCTAAGAGGCTTTCCTTGTTCCACTTTGTATTCCTTGCCTCAGGGGTCTTTTCTGAAAGTGCTCAGGAATAAGGGGTGCCAGGGATTAACTGCAAGTAAGGCAAGTCCTTAGCCTTGTGCTATTTTTCTGGGTCCATATGGGATAATCTTCACAAAGGTCATTGTCTATCTCTGTTTTACTTTTGTAGAGTGCTAAATTGTGGTTCATTTAAAGACCTTTTTTGAGAATAAATATATTATCATCACACAAAGTACTGATAAACTTTGTAACGATAGAGGCAAAACTAACGTGCTTTTTAGACCATTGCCCAGGCATAATTGTTGATGGTTAGATTGATTCTCCAAAATAACGTTTAAAATTCTCTTTGACAAATAAATTTTTATTGATCATTGTGTAAAAGGCACCACCACTTAGATACTGTAGTGGGCACAGTGATAGTTTCTATCTGGAATATACCCTTGAAAACTTTTCTTGCACATAATTACACTACAGATGAGAATGCACAATAAGATACTGTGCTTAAAATCACCAAAAGAGTATGAGAGGAGCAAAGATCCTTCCCTAAGTGGGCGCATGGAGAAGATCCAAAGCAAAGGAGGCAGCAGCAATCAAGGCATATCTTGAAGGAATAGTGAAAGCCTGTATTCAAGGGGATTGGAGGTGGGCCATTACAACGTATGCAAAACTACAGGAGATGGGAACTGAGTAAGTTTGAGATGATGAAAGATAGGGTGCTTAGAAAGACAGGGCACCAGATTGTACCTCAGAATCACAGAGCCCATGGAGTAGAATATCTTAAGAATGCCAATCAAGCAAGGCAAATTTAATGAATGTGCCTTATCCTGGGTATAGAGATTTCTGTCTTTATAATCAGTGCTGGCTCCTTGAGATTGCATCTTTCACAAATTAGGGGAGACACCCTGGTATGCTCCAGTCAGCTTTGCTTATGAACCTTATCTTTTTCTCTGTCATTAAAGTCCTCTGCCCTTGTAAAAAGGACTTGTCATGACTTCTTACAGCTCATTAGAATACAGTTATTCTTGTTTTAGTTACTCTGTGCATTGGAGTCTTCTTGACATCTCCTGAGAGAACTTGTGGTCAGAGCCCAGAATTCTTTGTAAAGAGACTGTGAATTCCACCCAGAGACTGACTGATCTACTGGGAGCCCTTTCTCATAGATGGCTCCCTTCCAACTTTGGCATGATTGAATCTGTTCCTGTAGCACTGTTTGGCATTGATAACTTTGCCTTTATTCTTGGGGTTTCCTTACTCTAAGGTTACCCCTTGTCACCTATATGAAGTAGGGAAAAATCCCCGAGTCAACCTGGGAAACCTGTACTTAGAGTCTGACTCTAGAACAAGCTAAACGAGGTCCTGTGAGTCCCTATTTTGAGTCAGAAATCAGAAGCAGCCAATGACTTGTCACACCATCTTATGACCCAGAGCTCCAGAAAGCTTTCAGACATTATACTTGATGAATGTGTTTAAGAAAGTGAGTTCTGTGTTCAGACAACTTTTTTTTTTTCAAATATCAGGTCAGCTATTAGCCATTAGTCTCCTTAGGACATGTATTTCATCTAAGCCTAAATTTTCTTCAGTATAAAGTGGGTATATAGGTCACACTCACTTCCCAGGATCCTTATGGAGACTAAGTGTATATTGTGTCACAGCTACATAGTGCCTGGTCATTAAAACAGATTGAAATAGGTGAATTTTCTTGACATTAGCCAATAAGAAGCCCTCTTTCTATATCTTGAAAAGCAGAAAACCCTGGAGTCAGAGTGTACAGAGGGGAAGGTGCTTGACTTGCTGGTAGCCAATCTGGTTTTAATCCTCTGGATTCCATATGATCCCTAGAGAACTGCCAGGATTAATTCCTGAGAGCAGAGTCAGAGTAACTCCTGCACATCATGAAGTGTGGCCTTAAAACAAGAAGAAAAAAAGTAGAAGGGTTCAACTGAGTGATAACAGAAAACTTACCATAGTGAAAGTACTGCACTCTGCTTCTCCAATGGGCTGGAGCTAAAGCAAATGCCACCAAATAAATCTAGTTTCAAACTGACTGTAGTGGTTTCTTCTTCCTTGTGCTGTACCATCAGATAAGTGGGATAGTAATGTTCTGAAGAAAACACCTACCATCTTTTGAAATATTTTGCTATGTGTTTAGCAACAGTGCTAGCTGTTTTTCATGTCTGTAGCATGAAAGGGATCTGCATGGAGAGCACTGACACATAGAAATACACAGATGATACTAATCAAGGTGCCAACCTGAGATCACTTGTTAAATTTTTATCAACAGA
>PVKC010051155.1:0-10455 GCA_004027635.1 Crocidura indochinensis
TGTCACTGTTTCTGTTCTCTTGAGTCAACAAGAGTGATTCCCAGCCAGGAGTTAGCCCTGAACAAAGACTATACCCCTTCTCCTGAAAAAGAGAACCATAACCATAAAGCAGTCCAGTAGCTCATAGTAAGAAATAGACTAGGATCATTGATAAGTAAAATCCTGCTATTTTACAAATCAATTACAGAGAGATGTGGCATTTGCTAATTAAAATTTCAGACATGACATAAAAGAGTGAGTAGCATAAAATATTGCCTTTATTTCTCTTTTTGCATAATCACTATTTTATTTCTTTTTTATAGTTTCAGCATATGTTAGATAAATTGTGGAGGTAAATATTTTTTTATATTTTTACTTACCATATATATTTGTGGATGAAGAAGACAGTACAGCATGTAAGGTGTTTGATGCTTATACCTATTCTCGGTTCATTACCTAAAACTACATACGTTTCCCCAAGTTCTACAAAGAGTGATCCCTGAGTTCAAAACCAGGGGTAAACTCTGAGCACTTCTATAGCCATCAAACAAACGAACAAACAGAGAACAACCAAAATATAAACAAAAAGAAATGCAGATTCCATTTGTGTTTGTATCTTTTCCTTAGGAGATGCTTCCTCTTAGTCATGTCCTGAAATTCTCTGCCAGAACAGTGAAAAAAAAAATCAAACACGTTTGCTCTTTTTTTATAAAGTCCTGAAATGATAGAGAAAAGAAAAAAAAGAAGATGAAATGTTGATTATATGGTACTACGAGATAGGAGCTGGAAAAAGGATGATTTTTATGAGCTCATGTTCTTGCAACCCAATTCATCAGTTTGAAATTCAAACACTTGTCAAACAGGACAAGTTCTGCATGGTTATAACTTGGAAACACTATAGCTATTGATTTTTAAATTTAGATTCTTTGTCTTTTTTTATTTCAAGGAAAGCACCAAGTTTAGTAAAATTTACTGCAATTTCACTGGAAAGAAAATGACATAGTAAATACAAGAAAATAACTCAAAAAATGCTTCAAAAGTATTTTTCTGAGAAATGTATATAGATACAGGGCAAGCACATGTGTCAGATTTTTGAGTAGGGATGATTATAATCTGGCATTTTTGAGGATGCTTTAAACAAAAGTCCTCAGTTTTGTCTCAGAGAATCATATTTCTGCATGTACAGGTTTATATGCATGCTGAAATAGGAAATTAGCTAAAATTTTTATGTATTTCTTATTCATTTATTTTATTACAATATTTATTTAGCAAGCTATTATATCTAAAAATCTGCACAAGTTTTTATATGCCATAAAGCTAAAAAGGAAGAACATGGTAATTTGTTGCAGACATTAAAACTTTGTTTAAAAAATATTTGAAATTACCTTTTTTCTGTCCTCTCTCAAACTGAGGTTGAAAGCCCTAGAAGGACTCCGCCCATTTTCAGCTTCTTTGATATTTTTTTTACTCCATTCTATTGCTTTTCTTTCCTTCAAACAAAACCGCATAACTCGAACTATCTAGCTCCACCTCTCAAATATAGAGGGAGACAAGGGAACAAGGAAACATTTAATTCCCCAAGCCAGCCAGAAGTGATTTCTGGAAGCTGAGCCAGGAGTAACCCCTGAGCTTCACTGGGTATGGCGCCTAAACCAAATATAAATAAATAAAATAATTTGAAAATATGACAAGTATTATAGTATCAAACATGTGACATTTTAGAAATTTCTTTCAGCGAATGATTCAAAAGATAGTTTACAAATAAATTACATAATACATTTATTTTATATTATTATTAATTTTCCTATTTGAGAAATATCAGAGGTTAAATAAGGTGCATTAAAAGTAGCACATCTGATTTCACCAGTGTGACATATGCTCCTTCAGACTTAAGAGCTGTGATTCTTTTGTGCAAAACCAGAAATTATCTTTAAAGTATATACCATGAAGTATAGCCTCCATATATACAAAAATTTAAAAATCAATTCCATCTTCTTGGGCATATGTCTTCCCCATAGTCAAAAAATGAATTGAGTCTATCCATTTAGTAATATGAAAAATAGCAATTTAGTTATGTATTAACAAAATATTATGTATGGCTTTTAATTATGATTTTTTTATGGATGGGAACTACAATAACATTTTAATGTAATATCTTAATTTATCCTAACACTGCATTTGCAAGTTATTCAAATATCACAAGTTATTTACAATTAGTACTGTTGGTTAATTGTCCTAGTGAATTGTATTGTCCATGCTGCAAAAGAATGTGACACGATATCACTACTCTTTTACAAAAAGTTTGTCTTACTTTCTAGTGACTTATTTCTAAGTTTTTCATTCAGGTAAAATGGCAAACAAACAAACAAACAAACACCAGCAACCACCAAGCTGTTGAACTCTCCTAAAGAGAGATCAATATGCAAAAATACTGAAACAATACTTGGGTCAACAGTCTATGAAAAAAAGAAATAATTCACAACACAGTAATTCACAGTACAGAATTCAATTCACAACAGGCCATTATAATTTCCAGTGTGACAAACAACTAAATGTCATAAAAACTGGGTAAGAATCATGCTAATTCAAGTCTGGCATGATATTAGGAAAAAACCTCTCAACCTAAAGAGAAGATTGACAGTAGCTATGTTGGAAAGAAAATGGAGCTACCAAGAATAACTCAGTTAACACTGACATTCTAAGCAGAAGTATTTAAAGTATTTCAGATTTATGCTCACATATGATGGGCTGGTTAAAAATAAAGAGAATTCCAAATAAGGCTCAGAGTTGTGATTTACATATAAAAATGTAATGGACTTAAAATTTAATTCGATCCATAAAATTAATTCAGAAGCCAAATATAGCTGTATAAATTAAGTGACACTTCTGTAAGCATTATAACTTGCTTGCAATTTTAATCACTAAGTAGAAGGCAGCAATTGGACATTCTCAAAATAAATTTTAGGATTTATTTTCGGACTGGTATTGAGTGGATGAATTTTATTTCTTTTGTTCAAATTAAAACTTTTTACGAAAGGTTCTATGAAGTCTAAAAAAATTAAATTTAATGTTTTAAATCATGAGATAGGCAACAGTCTTGCAGTCTAGATGGGAAAATGGTTTTCTACAAGAGAATATAACAATCAAGTACAGAGAACGAGGAAAATCAAAGCAATAAAAGTCACATGATATAATTTTTCAGTAGCGTCATATAGAACTCTATGAGGTATCCCTTTAAATCTGAGACACTAAGAGATTTAAAAACCTACAAACTACCTTTTATTTTATGAACAACTAAATTCTTTCAAAATACTGTTCTTTTTATGACTAAAACTCAACTACAAGCATTTTTGTAATTTTGGTGGCTAAAGATATAATTAAAAATACTAGGTATATAAAATTCCAGAATGTTGATTAAAGTTTCAAATTTGTAGTCAAAACTTCGTATTTTTTTGCTCATTTTTCTGTTTGTTTTGGGCTTGGTTTCTTTTTGTTTGTTTGTTTGTTTTTGTTTTTTTTTGTTTGTTTTTTGGCCTCACCGGGTGATGCTCAGGTGTTACTCTTGGCTATGTGCTCAGAAATCTCTCCTGACTTGGGAAACCATCTGGAATGCCTAGATCAAACCTTGGTCAGTCTTGGGTTAGCACATGCAAAGTAGACGCCTTATGGCTTGCACACTGCTTCGACCCTCATTTTCCTTGATGTAAAGCACAACTATGCAATATTCTATAGCATGTTTTCTTATACTGGTCTGAAGATAATTTTTATCAGTGATTTTTAATCTAAAATTATTATTTTTCTAAATATATACAATAATTAATTTATTGAAATAACATGAAAATCATTGATAAATATCTCTTTATATACCTGATATTTACATTAAATATTACAACCCAAGAAAACCTAGTAATTATTTTAAAACAAACAAAAATATGTCACTGAATATTTGCAGTGATGTTTGTATATATATTTTACTACACTTACCTAAATCATGAGGGAACGAAAGTAATCATGTCAAATTGAACTGCATAACAGACATTCTTCAGTATATGCAGGCATACAAATAGGGCATTAAGAATCCAGTTTTATCTTTTATTTTTCTAGAATATAAAAATAAACTACCATTTGTAATTCTTAGTTGATACTAGTGCTACTATTCTGCTGAATACAGTTTAAGGTCCATTGCTCCAAGAGTTCATTTGCATTTTATTTTACTTTTCTTGGAAACATTTTATTGGAGTGATGCTGAACTTTTGCATAATGAATGTTTGAATATGTATTTAATTGATCAGAATCTCATATGGTTTCTCTAAGTTCACAACTAAAATTCCTTTTTTTTCCTTGTCACTTAAATAACCTTATGCAGCTTTGTAAGTTAATCATTGATACCATGTGTTTATTTTACTCCTTTGCTTTTGGTATGTGTTAGAGAAAACAATTTTGACACCAGTTTATTTTTATAAATAACAGCTCATTGCTGAAAAACAAATCATGATTCAACTTATTCTAGAAATTATTCATTAGATGCTAATAAAAGTTAATCTGTTTTTTTTTGATTTGTATTATGCATTTTCTTGGCACATCTATGTGAGAAATTAATATGGCTTTGTTTTGTAACAATAATTTTTATATAGTTAATGAGTAATTTTGAACAGATAATTGAGCTCCTCCTCAATATGTTTTTCAGATGTAAATAAAATTGTAGGTCTTTATGGAAGGCTACAAATTTGTGAGTTGTAAAATGTAGTCTGACAAGGTTCCATGGGAGCTATTAAAATACCTTGGTTTTTCTTTTACAGCCTGAATTACCAGCTCATTTATTTCTTCTTCCTTCAATTCAGAGATTTCACCTGAAAATTGCTCTCCCTTTGACCCTTCCTTGCCTTTTACAATATAATTGAAATGTGGAAAAAAATGGATTCACAGAGGGATAAATCTATTTTAAGTTTGTATATTTACATAAACATACTTAGATCAAAGCATGCTTATACAAATGTGTGTGTTGTTCTTATTGTGTATATAACTTCTGAAGATAAGTACATTTTCAAGAATATAGCTCTGTTTCAAAAGCATCCCTGATTCAGTATTAGAACTAAATACCAGCTACTAAATGTCCTCTAGGTATGAACTTCTTTAAATATTATGGAAATGACAAAATACATAGATTTCCAGATCAGCTAAAAAATTATTGATGCTTCTCTCCAAATTGTAGCATCAAAGTATTAATGAGATTCTGGGTAGACTGAAACTGCTATTGATTGAAGAGCTGTAAAACTGAGATAAATTTCTAAATTATTTTGTGATAATTATAATGTATAATGTTTGGATTTTATTCAAAATGTCTTATCTAGAGTCTTCCTTGTATCTAACCCTCTCCCTCCCTCTCATTGCCTCTCTCCCTCTTTTTCCCTCTCCCTCTGTCTTCTCTCTCTCCTCTCTTTCTTTCTCTCTCTCATGAAAAAAAGTCTTATCTTTACCAAACATCCTTTAAGGTCAGGATAGCCATAGATGTGACACATTGTGAACATAATTTGTTTTGTATGTGAGAGTTCATGGGTTTCAAACTTATTACTAAAAGAAAAAATTCAATGCAGAAAAAGTAAAATAAAATAAAATGCTGGATAACTGTGTTTAATAAATACTTAAGTAAGATGTCATTTTTTTTACTAAGGCATAGAACTCACAGCTGACACTAAAATTTTCCAACATAACCTATTCACAACTGATTATTTGTAAAAGAGTTTTATTTATGAATCAAAATATGAAAATATAAGATAGAATATATTTCTTTTGAAGTCTTCTAGGAACTTCAGTTGCTGTTAGAAACATTACAATCTCTTCATTATCTGAAAGGTTCATCACTAGATCATGAAATTCTCAAAAAGCATCAGTATTTACATATTCTGCCATAATATATACACACATCTATCATATATATATATATATATATATACATCCATACACATTTTTACAGGTTTTCTCTGCCTTTGGAATGCCATAAACTTTATTAAAATGTAAAACTTCATTTTTATCTTATGTATTAATTCTCCCCAAAATTAACTTTCTTTTTTTTTAATAATTTTTGAGAACAATTTGAATTACAAGTAAGATTTAAAGTACATAGTGACAGTGAATTGGGGCAATTCCCACCATCAGTGTTGACCTCCCTCCACACTCTTCCCAGCATACATCCTATATTTCCACCCTAGAGTCCTGGATTGCTAGTGCAACAGTTCCCTTTTGTATATAACTCGTAGTTTGGATCTTTTGATTTTATTGTTGTTGACTTTGGGTTGGGTATGTAGGTCTGACCACCAAAAAAGTAATTTTCTTTTTTTTGTTGTTTTTGTTTTTGTTTTTCAGTTTTTGGGTCACACACCTGGCAATCCCCAGGGGTTACTCCTGGTTCTACACTCAGAAATTGCTCCTGGCGGGCTCAGGGGACCATATGGGATGCTGGGATTCAAACCACCGTCCTTCTACATACAAGGCAAACACTTTACCTCCATGCTATCTCTCCGGCACCAAAAAGTAATTTTCTAATACCCCATTTTAAATAAAAGGCAATTATTGTCTCTCAACTATAAGGTTACACAAACATTATTCATCCTTTTAAGTAGTTTGCTATTATATATAATGATTTATAAATAATGGGTATTTGTATAGTCAAATTCTCTATTACACAGATAGATATTACAATTTAAATAGAAGTACTAGTCTCAGAAAATAACCCATGAACAAGATACCTTCTCATTTTACACATCAGCTCTTAGCTCTCTGCTTTATAAATTTTATAATGTCATTTTATAGACTTGGAAGAGAAAGTTCTCCTTTCTATTCTTTCCAGACAAAAAAATGCACAAAGATAGATTTTTCTGTCCTAGAAGTTTGCATTTTCAATTTATCCAAAAATATATTTCTCCATAGGAATAAATATAGAGAGTGTATTTAAGATTCAGTTCACAAGCATACACAATATTTATTAGTGATGTATTGCCTTTCCATTTAGAGATAATCAACAATGCAATACCATAAAATTATATTAAGTTAACAAGTGTAACTGCAACTATACTGATATTTGTTGTGAATAATTTTGTCTTGGTGATTTCAGATATGAACCTAGTGGTATGATATAAATGTTTTTCTTAAAATTTTAATGAATGCCTTTCAGCAGGAAAGAATATTCTACTCCAATAGTATAAAATTTTGGCATTGCCCTCTGAGCTGATAATTTAAAGGTTTTCTTTATTTTGCATTTTTATTTTAAGTCATATTGCACATTTGTGAAAGGCAATGATTAAATATATTAAATAATTCAGACATAAAGGAATTATCAATGTGATTCTCATTTCTTTTTCTCACTCCCAGTTTATCAGATTTTATTTTTAACAGTCATCGGTTTCTTTTGTTGTGTGTTTATGTCCACTAAAATATGTCTTTTTGCAAATATAAGAAGCTTAGACATTTCAAAATTAATATTCTCTTCTGCCTAAAAAATTGAAAACTTTTTTTGGTTTGGGGTCACACCCTGCAGAGCTCAGGGGTTACTCCTTTCTCTATGCTCAGAAATCGCTCCTGGCAGGATTGGGGAACCATGTGGGATGATGGGATTTAAATCACAGTCCTTCTGCATGCAAGGCAAACACCCTGCCTACATGCTATCTCTCCAGCCCCGAAAATTAAATATATTTTACTACAAAAAATACAAGTGGAGTTATAAACTGAAGCCTTCTGATCACCCAAGCTAAATTTGTTTTATCGTTTGGCTAGTACAGAAGTAGTAACTTAAATATTAAATATGTGAGAGGTTTTGCACAAATATTCTTAATGTATTTAAAATTCCACTTAAATACTACAAAACCGCTTTTGTTTTTAATATTAATGCTACCATTCACACGTTTCTAGAGTTTACTTTTTAGTAAAGCAATTCTTGCAAACTGTAGAGCTACTGCCTCATGGAGAAATAGGGTTGATACATGGAACTCCTTCAGTCTTTTTCTATGCTTTCATTTACAAAGTTTGGACAAAGTGTGGATTTCCTTCTATACATCTAAAACTAAATTATCTTACTTTTCAAGGAGAAGTAATAAAAAATAAGAAGAAAGTCACATACTTAAAAATAGAGGACAAATGGCATAAATTTACCTTATGACAACTTAATCATCATGATATCCTAATAGCATTTTATGCAAGAAGAAGGTTTATACTCTCATATTTATATATCTCTTGATAGCTGTATTTCATTTTATAATATTATTTATAGATTTATTTATTTCAGTGATATATGAGCATATATAACTGAATGTTATTTAGAAGGTTATTAGAGAAATTGTGATTTTTTTCATTTTCAGAATAGCAATTTTAAACCAATTTTCTTAAATATGTTTAATATTTTTATTTAGAATCGATCTACATTGTTTTTGGTTAGGGACCATATCAATTAGTGCTCAGGACTTCTGCAGTAAAGAACCCTCTAGGTGGGCTACTAGGGCAATATGGGGGTCAAATAATTTTGACACCAGGGTAACTGCAAGAACGATAATTGTTCTACTGACTATAATATGTCTCTGCTCTGATTATTAATTGGATTTATGTATCCTGCTTTACTTTTTTTGTTTTGTTTTGTTTTGTTTTTGGGTCACACCCGGCAGTGCTCAGGAGTTACTCCTGGCTCCATGCTCAGAAATTGCTCCTGGCAGGCATGGGGGACCATATGGGGCACCAGGATTTGAACCGATGACCTTTTGCATGAAAGTCAAGCGCCTTACCTCCATTCTATCTCCCGGGCCCCCTGCTTTACTTTTTAACTGGAATTATTTTATTTGCTTTTTATATGCTTGTTTTAAATATATTTATATATTATATTATATAGTTATTGTTTATTTTATTATGTATTTATTATATTAATGTAATACATAAATCAGAGATCATCTATTTTCACCCAAATTTAGTCTAGATTTAAGTAATATTGAAAATATATGCTTACATATATACATATTTTAATTAAATAATCTTTATTTAAACACCACAATTACAAATATGATTGTATTACAAATATTATGTATTCATGACTGTATGTAAAGACCACCCCCCTTCACCAGTGCAAGATTCCCACTACCAATTTCCCAGATCTCCCTCCTCCCCACCCCACCCACACTTGTAGTCAAGACAGGTTTTCTACTTCCCTCATTCATTCACATTGTTATGATAGTTTACAGTGTAGTTTTTTTCTCTAACTGCACTCATCACTCTATGTGCTGAGCTTCATGTTATGAGTTGCACCTACCAGCCCTCATTTCTCCTGTCTCTGAGATACTGCTAAACATGTCTTTCATTTTTCTTAAAACCCTATGACTTATTTCACTCAGCATAGTAGATTCCATGTACATCCATGTATAGGAAAATTTCATGACTTCATCTCTCCCGACGGCTACATAGTATTCCATTATGTATATGTACCACAGTTTCTTTAGTCACTCATCTGTTGAAGGGCATCTTGGTTGTTTCCAGAGTCTGGCTATTATAAGTAGTCCTACAATGAATATAAGTGTGAGGAAGGGATTTTTCTATTGTATTTTTGTGTTCCTAGGGTAATATATACATATTTGTTTGTTTGTTTTGTTTGTTTGTTTTTGATTTATTTAAATTTTATTGTGACTGAAGTTCATTACACAGAATTATTTACGGTACATAGTGACAATGAATGAGGGGCATTCTACCACCAGTGTTGTCCTCCCTCCACTCCTATTCCCAGCATGTCTCCCATATCTCCCTCCTTTGCTCTCCCGCACTTCTCCCCCCACCCCAGAATACCAGTGTAACTGGTCTCCACTTAATCACTTGTTGTAGGTCGGGTATCTATTCTGTTTTGTGTTCCACTCTGATCATTTTTTATTCACACTGCATGGTCATATGACTGGCCCTGGTAACATCCTTTTCTCCCCTCAATTTATGAGTCTGAATGCTTCAAGTTGTGCTATTTTATTTGAGATAAAAAGGTTAAGGAAAGGAGAAGGGAAAATTTGGTATCAACTACTAAAAGTAAATGAGATTTAAATATCACCGCATAATATCCACTAGAGTGAAAGAAAAAAAAAAGGTGGAAGAAAAAAGAGAAGGAAAATAATATCAAAAACGGATCAAAATAAATAAATAAATAAAACAAAACAAAACAAAACCAGAAAAAGGACTGATGGAGTGGCAGGGTTTGGTGTTACCCCCCCCCTCGTTTTTTTGTTTTTTTGTTTTTTGTTTTTTTGTTTTTTTGTTTTTTTTTATATAGGCACAGTAAGTATTGGGGAAGTAAGGAAATTTCCATGGCCTAATGGATTCAGGGTTTCTCCATTCCTGGAGCATATTGTCATGGGAACAACCACTGGCTCCATACTTTCTCATTGCCATATACCAGGGGTTTTGTTTGTTTTTGTTGTTGTGGAGGTGTCAAGAAACTTTCCTCTCGGTTGTGGACAAGAAAAT
>PVKC010051156.1:0-10461 GCA_004027635.1 Crocidura indochinensis
AGAAGAAGAAGAAGAAGAAGAAGAAGAAGAAGAAGAAGAAGAAGAAGAAGAAGAAGAAGAAGAAGAAGAAGAAGAAGAAGAAGAAAGCATGATATAGGGAAACCAAGCTATAGTTTCAGTGTTGTAAAATGCATATCTTGGCTTATACCTGCATCATTATTTGGTGAAAAGGGTCTGGTTTTCCATTGAATGAACTACTCTCAGATGACCCTTTGAGTCATTTCCCTAGCTTAGATTTTTTTGTGTGCCCTTGGAAAGATGGATCTTATGGGCTATCACTGAGTGAATCACCCTTTATTGCTTTCTCTGCCCTCACACTTTTTCACTGTCATTTGAGTGAAGAAAAAAAAATATCCCAAAACAACTGACCATGAGTATTCATTAATGCACCCCATGAGTATCCTGGCATTAATGAACCTGATTTCCACAACAATACAATTCTAAAATAGATCATTTTCCAGGCATCTCTAGGCTCTCCCATTCTATAATAAAAGTTAAATGATAAACCTCATGTATATCTACATATGAACAAGTTTACAGAGAGCTTGTTCAAAAAGTTTACAAGTTCATAAAGTGCATAGCTTCAGGGTGACTTATCAGTATCATAACCATAGCTGGATCCAGTCAAAGACAGTGCTAATCTCTCCTATTCTGTCATTTTTGTTATTGGGTAGAACTGGCACTGCCCCTATCTTTGAGATTTAGGAAAACATTCATCTTGATGAGCATCAGATCTTTGTCTGCAGATGCCTAGGAGAAATTTGGATGTGAGACAAAAGTAAGGCAAATATTATGGTTTCTTCATGGGAAGTAATTTTTTTTTGGCTTTTTGGGCCACACCTGGTGATGCTCAGGGGACACTCCTGGCTATGAGCTCAGAAATTGCTCATGGCTTGAGAACCATATGGGATGCTGGAAATCAAGTCCAGGTCTGTCCTGGGTCAGCTGCATGCAAGGCAAATGCCCTACCACTGTGCTATTGCTCCAGCTCCAAACAAGTTCTTTTTTGTTTGTTTGTTTTGTTTTGTTTTTGTTTTTGGGCCACACCTAGTGGCACTCAGGGGCTACTTCTGGCTCTGTGCTCATAAATCACTCCTGGCAGGCTCAGGGGACCATATGGGATTCCGGGGATCAAACCCAGGTCCTTCCCTAGTCGGCTGCATGCCTTACTGTTGTGCTATCTCTCTGGCCTGGGAAGTATTTTTTTTTTTTTTGGAAACAAGGTATATATCAGATAACCTAGAATAAGCCAGGATTAGAAGGATTAGTAAAGAAAAGGGATATTGGGCTGGAGTGATAACACAGTGGTAGGGTGTTTGCCTTGCATGCAGCCAACTCAGGAGGGAAACCAGGTTCGATTCCCAGCATCTCATATGGTCCCCCGAGCCTGCCAGGAGCAGTTCCTGAGCGCAGAGCCAGGAGTAACCCCTGAGTGACTCCCAGCATGTCCCCCCACAAAGAAATATTATTCTATTCTTCTTCCATCCATTCACTTCCTAGCCCCACCTTGCTTTGAGACTAAATGAATTCCTTCCATACTTGAACAATAGACTATGTCTCTTTTCCTGACAAATGAATCATTTCCATTGTAGTTTTGTCCATATCACACTATTGTTGTTTTTGGTTTTGGTTTTGGTTTTTGGGTCACACCCAGTAGCAGCGCTCAGGGGTTACTCCTAGCTATGAGCTCAGAAATCGCTCCTGGCTCGGGGGACCATATGGGATATCAGGGTTCGAACCACCACTAGTTCTGGCTCTGCTGCATGCAGGGCAAACATCCTGCCTCTGTGCTATTGCTCCAGCCCCCATATCATACTTTTTACAGACCTTTTCCCCTTATTGGTTAATTCCAAGTTCCTCACCTTCCCAAATTCCTTCAGTCTGTACCATCCCACCCAAGACTAACTCAACCACCAAAATTCTTTTTCAACTTTCTTCCAAACCTTTGTAAAGTACAATGTATGGTGTGGAAGAGTCTGGCAAGTGAGCCTCAGTTCCCCCCCCCCTTCCCGTGAGCAATCCAAGGACTAAGAGAGAAAAAAATCTTGCTCCTGTGACCAGCTGTCACTCACTCACCCACTCACTCACCCTGTGAAGCATTAGACTGCACTGTAGCAAGGACCCATTGTTTGTGGGTTGGGACTCCTGAACAACGAATGTTTTGTGAGAAGAGGATCAAAAGGATTGGGTTTGTTTCACTGCTCATCTTTTTGAAGAGCCAAACTGATTTTACTGTTGCTGACACTTGTTTTACAATGATTGCTGTTACTGCTGTCAGAAAAGGAAAGAGGGCAAGATATTACAGACACTGGCAAACATTTCAAAGGACCGAAGTTTGAAAAATTATGTGTGGAAGTGCTTTGAAATGATAAACATGCTATTGATGTTTAAGGAATTATTGAACTATTTCTGTTAATTTCCCCCTCAGACTTCCTTTGCATCTATTTACCCTCTAACATGCTTCTCTTCTACTCTTCTTTTTTTCTGCTTCTTAAGGCTTTTTTCCTACTTGTTTTCACTCTTTTTTTTTTTTTTTTTTTTGGTCTTTAGGTCACACTCAACAGTGCTCAGGGGTTACTCCTGGCTCTACCTCCTGGCAGGCTCGGGGGACCATATAGGATGCCAGGATTCAAACCACTGTCCTTCTGCATGCAAGGCAAATGCTACACCTCCATGCTATCCCTCCGTCCCCTGTTTTCACATTTTTTGCCAACACTCCCAATTTTGCCTAGAAGTTGACTATCCCTAGAATCCTGAAAAGTTTTTTTATAATGTTAGTGTTTTGGGCCACATTTGGTGCTCAGACCTTATTCCTGACTCTGAGTTCAGGGATCAATCCTGGTGGGCTCAGGGGATCTGTACAGTAGTGCCAGTGACCAAACCCAGACCAGCCGCATGCAAGGCAAATTCCCACTACAGCTCCAGCCCCTGGAATAATAAGTCTTACTTCTTATATTTCCCATTCTCCCCCTCATCTTTTTTGGGAGGGGTCACACCTGGCTGCGTTCAGGGGTTAATCCTGACTCTGCGCTCAGAAATTGCTCCTGGAGGTTTGGGGGACCATATGGGATTCTGGGATTCGAACCACCATTCATCCTGGATCTTTTGCTTGCAAGGCAAATGCCCTACTGCTGTGCTATCTCTCTGGCCCCTACCTCACATCTTTTACACAGTCCCATCTGATTTCCTACATTTTATCTTGTTTCCAACATTTTATCTTATTTCTTACATTTTCCTCCACATGACCTTTAAAATTTTTTTACACATAAATTAGGACATAGAAAAACTTACCACTAACTTACCAGTAATTACCAAAAAGACAAAGACTAGAAAGCAGTAGTTTATATTTGCTTCCTCCAACCCTTTTCTAGCAAGAAGATCTGGGAGGAATAAACTGGTATCCAACCTACAACTTGATCTCCTGGTTGAAAAGGGAAAAATAATGACTAGTGTTAAGGGATGCGGACTTCTGAACTAAAGGAGGATGGCAGTAGAGTAAGAAAGAGCCAAATCCAATCTTGCCAGAGTGTCTCACTTCCCACTTATTCCAGGAACTTCCTCTAGTAAGATGTCTGACTACTATTTTGCTCTCTTTTCTTCACAAAGGGAACATTTCAACTAAAAAATCTTGCTTCCAATAATGTTTAAGTGCCTTGACCCCTGGTTTAGTTTGCCTGATCTTCATCTCTCTGGCATTTTCTTACCTTTATTTTAAATATAGCTTTCCCACCAATGGGCTATAGACCCTCCTTCCCCATCACAGTGCCTTCTCTCATGTCACACTGAGCCTTCCTTTATGCCACACTGAGTCCATTCCTCGTGTCACACTAGTTCTCTTCTATGTCATTCTTCCTTTACTCCTAGATGTCACTGACTAATATCTGCAATGCCTTAAAATATAGAAAAGGCATATTCACCATATAGTTCCATGGAAATGGAGAGAAAGGGATATTGAGTAGAACATATTCATAAAGTTTGCTGAATAGTACATTTAAAACACCAGTCAATTATGTATTTACATTTCTGTGGGCTGTTTGGAATAGACTCAGTGGACAGTTCTTAGGCTCTTGGCAGGACTCAGTCATGCAGACTGATGATGCAGGACTCAGTCATGCATTAACTAGCAGTCAGTGGCCACATGCATGCCTGTTGATCATATGCTTAGTTATATGCTTAGAGTGGTGGTGGTAAACTAAGAATGTTTATATCAACCAACAAGATAAAACTCGAGCATTTGTATGATTGGTTGGTAATCGTAGGGTTATCAAAGACAGAAAAATGGTTCCGTTTTAATCTAAGCACCTTTCAACAGCATATGTTATATTTGTGAATACAAATATAAATTGGCAAAGTTAAGTTTGGTGACTAATCCAGATTCACAGTTTAAAAAAGATTCACATCAAGGAACTGGAGAGATAGTATAGCAGATAGTACAACCTTGCATGTGATCAACCTGCATTCAAGCCCTGGCATCCCTATGGTCCCCTGAACACCAGCAGAAGTAATTTCTTTTGTGGAGGGGCTTGGGACATTCCCGGCAGCACTCAGGGGTTACTCCTGGCTCAACATTCAGAAATTGCTCCTGGAAGACTTGGGGATCCACATAGGATGCCGGGATTCAAACTACCGTCCTTTTGCATGCAAGACAAATGCTCTACCTCCATGCTATCTCTCTGACCCCAACCAGAAGTAATTCCTAAGTGCAGAACAGGAGTAATTCCTGAGCATCACCAGGTATCACTAAGACACAGAATTTTAAAAAAATGAATTAAATGGTATCAAAACCAGACAGCTGTATGCATGGCAAGGGTCCTACCTACTTGATTGTACTTTGTAGCTCTCTAGCACCTCAAGTACAGCTATCATTTTTTTATTCTAATCACTTCATACATATATAATTACATATATGTGTATATATAATTACTTTATTTAAGCAGCAAGATTAAAAAATTAAAAATAATTTATATTGGGTTGGAGTGGTAGCACAGTGGTGAAGAGTTTGCCTTGCATGTGGCTGAGAATCTCTGACATCCCATATGGTCCCCTAAGCCAGGAGTGATTTCTGAGCACAGAGCAAGGAATAAACCTTGAGTCCTGCTGGGTATGGCCCAAAAAAACTAAAAACAAAAAATTTATATGTTAAAAAATGGAAACAAATGGAATCCAAAACACATTTATTTTCTCTAGGATGGAAAAGAAAGCAGCACTATGAAGAAAATAATCACATATAAGGTCATTTTTCATTCTTGGTCTGGAAGGTGGGAAAATAGGGGTTCACTATATTATTATTTAATAGAGTAAACATGCCCTGGTATACAACTTACTGTATTATATGCTATACTATAAAACTTTTTAATGGTGAAAAGATCCACAGACCTGCAATATTAAAATAAAAATAATGCATTAGCAATAAAAATATATCAAATAACCCGTGGTGTATGATCAGTTGGGCCTTTAAACAAATAACATAAGGGTCCGGAGAAATAGCATGGAGGTAAGGCATTTGCCTTTCATGCAGAAGGTCATCGGTTCGAATCCCGGCGTCCCATATGGTCCCCCGTGCCTGCCAGGAGCAATTTCTGAGCATGGAGCCAGGAGTAACCCCTGAGCACTGCCAGGTATGACCCCAAAACCACAAAAATAAATAAATAACATAAAGGGAGCCAAGGTGATAGTATAGTGGCAGGTAATTTGCCTAGCATGCAGCCAACCCTGGTTTGATCCCTGGCTTCATTGGTGTTATATAATTTTCACAAATAAGCTTGATATTGTACTTTTTCCTTTTTCTTACCTTTTTTCTCTTCTCTTCCATTTCATTTAAAAAATTTTATTACCATTTTTTGAAATAATTTTGTTTTCACTCATCTAGAAACAAATGTAATATGATCAACTATGTGATGCATTTTCTTTAAATAAGTTGAAAAATTAAAAAATAATTTCAGAGAATCTAAAAGTAGAAGCGGATATAACTTGGTGCCTATTGGTTAATTGAGTCAACTGATAGGACTATTTTGCCAGAATTTGGTATTTGACAGTTAAAGAGAAAGATAACAATCATTATTATCACCTCTTTTTTTCACAGCTTGTGGTAAAAGATTTGCCTATGGTTTGGGGGAAGCTTTTACCCACAAATAACATGCAATCATTAGCATCTGTAATCCCATCTTTTTCTCTATTCAACTAAAGCTTGACAATGCATGTTTACTTGAAACTATTAGGTGTAGGAGGGAGAAGATAATTTAGCAACATTTATAAAAGATGTACTTATCTACTGCCTGGGCCAAATTGCTTGCCTGGAAGTGAAAGAGATCATATAGTCTTCACAGGCCGTATTCTCTGCCTTAGACGTACAGCCCCATCTTGAACTAAGATGCGAACTCTCAGGTCTCTGTGAGTGTTCTTCACCTTGGAAATTCACCCACATATTTTTAAACTTATTTGGGGGTGGGGTCACACTCAGTGACTCTCAGGGGTTACTCCTGACTCTGCACTCAGAAATCGCTTGGGGGATCGGTCATATTGGGATGCCTGGGATTGAACCGGGTCCAACCTGGGTTGGCCGCATGCAAGGCAAATACCCTACTACTGTGCTTTCACCCTCATCACTCATATCTTTTTTTTGGTTTTTGTTTTTGTTTTTGGGTCACACCCAGCAGCGCTCAGGGGCCACTCCTAGCTCTATACTCAAAAATCGCTCCTGGCAGGGTCAGAGGACCATATGGGATGCCAGGATTTGAACCATTGCCCTGCATGCAAAGCAAACGCCCCACCTCCATGCTATCTCTCCAGCTCCACCATCACCCACATCTTAACTTTTGTATTCTCAGCTTTTTTCACTCTGCATAAGTCTGTGCTCTCTTGAAAATATCTGTGTGTGCGTGTGTGCACATGTGTGCATGTGTTTATATTTCTCTAAATAAAATTATTTTACTTCACTAAAAACAAAAATAATCTTAATTTAAAGCTATTCAGCAGGATAATCTGTGTGGGTAGAGGATGGGGAAAGGGAATTCTCCTGGCCAGATGCAATCTGGACATGTCGCAACTGGACTGACCTATCTTGGCTAATGAAAGAAAGATACTTGTGTTAGTGGTAGGCTGAGAAATACAAGATGAGAGGCCATGAGAGAAACCATGCCTAAGGTCCAATACTTTCTTTCTCCTCCTTTACTGTGGTCTTAAATAGTCATTTTAATATTTTTCGTTCTCTTGTATTAATTATGGATGGTTTGGGTCTCATATCATAGAATTGCTTCTTTTAAAAACCTTTGAATTAATCATAAAATGTTTTTACTGGCTTCTCCCAACCAAATAAGAAAGTTAGGGCTATTGCCTTTTTATTTTATTGGTGCTTGGAAGTAAATGCTATTTTAGATAGGGCACTTTAGATGCTTTATTGTTTTATTACAGTCCTACCACTGTTTCTTACACATTGATTCTAAGTGACAGTTGTCACACTTCACACTGTGGTATGACTGGGATTGTTTATTTTAAACTTATGAAGAAATTTAAATAACTGCATATCCTAGTTCATATAAAATTCGGAAAAATGAACTGTATAAAGAAGAGATATAGTTTTTAGAAAAAAGGAATAACATTTGGGGGGGTAATAAACAACAAAGGTCAGACCTAAGAATTCCGTATGCCATGTGCAAAGCATGATTAGATTTGTAGAGTGCAATTCAAGATACTAGGCCATCTGGGCAGCCGTTTTACTTTTCTATCTTTGTGTGTGCATGTTATGAACTCATTCTCTGTGTATTACGCACAACCTTGTAGCCACGGTATTTAAATAAAAAAGAAAAATTGTTAAATTTAAAAAAGAACAAAGCAATCGGGCATTGCTAAAACCAATGAGTGCATATTTGGTACATCTCTTTTTTGGATAAAAGTGAATAGAAAGACAGTCTCTATGATGTTATTTATAATAATGGAAGACTGAACCATTCTAAGATCCTATACTGATAAATTAACATGTTATGATTGATAGATATACCTGATAGAGTACTAAAGAGACATTATAAAGCAAATTTAAAATGTATTTAAGGGGGCCAGAGAAATAGCACAATGGTAGGGTGTTTGCCTTGAATGCAGCCAGCCCAGGATAGACAGTGGTTCAAATCCCAGCATCCCATATGGTCCCCTGAGCCTGCCAAGAGTGATTTCTGAGCACAAAGTCAGAGCCAGGAGTAATCCTTGAGCACTGCTGGGTGTGACCCAAAAACCAAACAATAACAAACAATAAAATGCATTTTGAGGTGCCGGAGTGTTAGCATAGTGGTAGGGCATTTGCTTTGCATGCGGCTGACCCAGGACGAATACGGGTTTGATCCCCTGTATTCCATATGGTCCCCCAGCCTGCCAGGAGCAATTTCTGAATGCAGAAACAGAAGTAACTCCTGAGCACCACTAGGTGTGGCCCAGAAACAAAAGAACAAAAAAGATAAATTTGAGAGAGCATTTGTTTTATTATTTCACAAAAATTAAAAAAATAACTATACCAGTTCGTGCGTTTGTAAATCATGCCATGAATCCAATAAAGAAAACTAATTTTCAGGGCTGGAGTGATAGCACAGTGGTAGGCCGTTTGCCTTGCACATGGCTGACCCAACAGACCTGGATTTGAGCCCTGGCATCCCATATGGTCCCTGAGCCAGAAGCAATTTCTGAGTGCAAAGCCAGAAGTACCCCTGAGTGCCACCAGGTGAGGTCCAAAAATCAAAAACAAAAAACACCCCACAACAAAAAACAAAACTAATTTGCTATACTTGTCTTCATTTGCAAGGTACTTACTTTATTTTGAAATAAGTTCATAATATTATGCACAGCAAGTTTTTTTTTTCTGGGGCCCGGGAGATAGCATGGAGGTAAGGCATTTGCCTTTCATGCAAAAGGT
Organism: Crocidura indochinensis; assembly: GCA_004027635.1. Lineage (NCBI taxonomy): Eukaryota > Metazoa > Chordata > Mammalia > Eulipotyphla > Soricidae > Crocidura > Crocidura indochinensis. The sequence goes on from PVKC010051156.1 coordinate 8,897, forward strand.
CATCGGTTCGAATCCCGGTGCCCCATATGGTCTCCCGTGCCTGCCAGGAGCAATTTCTGAGCATGGAGCCAGGAGTAACCCCTGAGCACTGCCGGGTGTGACCCAAAAACCACACACACACAAAAAGTTTTTTCTTTTGCTCATGGGGACATCTTCCCCTCAGCACGCAATACCCTCTCTTTAACGCTCAGATTTTGCCCTTTGGGGAGGAAAATGAAGATAAGCTGGTAGAACCCTGGTATTTCAACATCAGATTCTAATATGAGAAAGAATGGAGGTACAGCTTTGGGAGGTGATGAGGTAAAAGGCTGGGTCCTGTTAAACCAAGCCCTTTTTCTACTACATCCCCACCCCCAGTGTTCTTAAATTTATTGATGTATTTATTTTGTTTACTTAGATTTCCCCCAGCAGAGCTCAGAAAAGCAAGGAGCATTTGTAGTAATATTTGGCCAGTAGTGTAGGGTTTGATGGTTACTAGAGACCAGACTTGGATAAATGAGTCTAAAGCAGGGCTGTCAGGAGGACTAAGAAAACAAGACAGACATGAGAGAAAACCATGGAGTCAGGGGATTCGTGTCTTTGTGGACTGACAACCCTGACTGTTCTGCACATATGGTATTTATTGTTCAGAATCAATAAACACAGAAAGAAGGGCAAGCATTGACAGACAGTTGCTTATCTAGGATAATCTAACCTAGCTAGACTTTTAAACATAAAAGAGGCCTGAAGTAGCTAATGTGAAAGTCTGTGGTATGTCTTCTGAGAGAGGAGGCAGATTAAAATTTGAATTCAGGACCCCTACCAATAGGGAGTTCCCTAAGGAGATCAGCAGTCCAGTAATTAGTAATTAAGGCTTCTAAAATCACCTTTTTAGCCCCTCTCCTTTAAATATCACTTTCCTAGCTAAGTTGTCTGCATATACAACAAATGGTTTTGTACAAGCTGATAGAGCATTACCTGAGCCCAACTCTATGCCAGGGGCCAACAGGACCACCCATACAGCTCTAGGAGGTCACTAGCACCACACTCTGCAGTACTTAGTGGCCATTTGGTGTTGGGACTTGAAATCATGAATAAAAAGTTTTCTACCCTTTGAACCTATTTTCTCAAACTCTGGCATTTTCTTAAGAGTCTTGAGCCTGGGTGTTGGGTAGCCTCTCTGGGAGGGGATCCCAAGTTTTCCCCACCCTTCCCCCTGTGCAGGGTGTGAGGGCTCAGGGAGGAGGGTGGGTAGATCCTGGCTTCTGGTTCTCTACCGAATTGTATTTTGATCTTGAGGCTGGCTTTACCCGGCATGGGGTCTGGGGAGGCCCCAATGTCGAAGGCTTTCTCCCTTGCTTGGGCAGGCTGGGAACCTTGCTAGGCCCCCCAGTCACACCCTCTCCTGCTTCCCGGCCTCCAGATGGGTCCAAATTTGGGAGTGTTGTGAGCTGCTCATTTTTTCTAAGGCAGTCTCTGGCTATATCTTACTAGTCTACATGTCGCACAGTATATGTTAATAATATGTCCCATCCTTAAGTTATGTTTTGTGTATGTAGAATGTCCATCTGGTATTCTGCCCTCTC
>PVKC010051157.1:0-10454 GCA_004027635.1 Crocidura indochinensis
ACCAAAATATAAGGGATATGGAAAGAAAAATTATAGCCTAAATACGAGGAGACCCTACCCCTGAAGTTTCCTGGCACAGGACCGAATCTAGGCTCCAAGCAAACTAGTTTGTCCAATCCAAGTCATCGTCTGTAGTGGCAATACACCTTCATTCCTCACATAGTCTCTGTTATTGGTATCATGCTTCTGTATTAAAGATTCTGGGGTCTGCATATCCCATATTGCAGTCAGGATGGTGCAGTAGACACTGTATTTCTAAACCCCACCCAACCTGGTCTGAAGAAGCAGGGTAGCAAGAAAGAAATAAACCAAGCTAGCCAAGGAGTCCATGGCCTTTTACCTTGTATTCTCTGCCTGGAGCCCAAAAAGCTAGAATATCTCTTTCTTTATTAAAACCAATTCCCAATACCAGGAGGTTTCAGGTCAAGAGAGAGAGACAAAAGTACATATTCAGTGGACTTTTGCATATCAAATGAAGAGGTTTCAGAAAGGATGACGTTGGGGGAACACTTTTGTTTAGGGTTGATACTGGGTATCATCTTACAGACTTGGAGCCCGCTGCAGGGACTGCACTGACAGAGGCTAGGTGCAGAGTCCTGACTTCTGGAGCAGCCACCCAGCACATTAAAAGTGTAAAGAGCCGCATGTGGCTCACGAGCCGTGGCTTGCCGACCACTGTCTTAGGTGAATATGGTAGCAATAAATGCAAGTGTCAAAGGTGTATATCTTCCCATCTTCATTGAGAAAAAGGAGGAAAGCAAAAGCAATAAGTAAGGAGGCAGGAGAGGGCTGAGGTTTATTTTTTCTTTGTTCCCTATCCCAAAGTTATGTTCCCAAAAAAGCTGGGCAGAAGACATCCTGCTTGCAGCCTACCACTGTGTAAGATTCCACATTCTCTTCTCACTCAGGCAGTACCTATGCATAGACCCAAAGTCCTCAACCACTCACCCTCCACAAACCCACCACCTTCTAAATTTAGAAAAAAACCCTTTGCCAGCAGCAATCCAAACATTAGCTAATTTCAACCTCTTAATGACCTTCTGAAGGAGAAGAAGCATCCCTATTTCAGAGAGGTGGAGACAAAGCCTCAGAGCTGAATAATGGACCAGGGTCACACAGCTCCTGGGGGAAATGAGTCTCCAAGTTCAGATTCAGACCAGTCAGCAGTCTCCATAGCAGGGCAGTTCACACAGAGATTGTGCATCTAGAAACAGAAGAGAAATCTGGGACCCAGGGCGTGAATGGTTTGCCCAAGGTCACCTCCTGTTGTGCCAGTTAGCTTTGGGGTCACTCTGTTCATTCCAGTGCAAAGCTCATTATATTCAAATACATTAGCTAATGTATTCAGATGTAAAAAAGAAAAGTGCCACTCAAATTAGTGCCAGCACTTTTTTATCTTTTAAATAGAGACCAATGTGAATTACAAGTCTTTCACGGTTATATTTCAGGCATATTGTGACAGTGAATTAGGGCCATTCCCACCACCAGTGTTGACCTCCATTCACCATAGTTCCCAGTATGCATCTCAGACCTCCACCCTTAAGCTCTGGAAGTAGCCAGGTTAGGTACAACCTGTTTTTATGATTTTTTTTAAGCTAGAGACATTTTTTTTTTATATTTTTGGGTCACACCCGGCAGCGCTCAGGGGTTACTCCTGGCTCCATGCTCAGAAATTGCTCCTGGCAGGCACGGGGGACCATATGGGGCACCCGGATTCGAACCGATGACCCTTCGCATGAAAGGCAAACGCCTTACCTCCATGCTATCTCCCAGGTCCCGAGACATTTTTTTAACTACAGCACAGCTGTAGTTTTGTTTCATCTCTTCATTTCCACCCCCTGCCCTTTGGGGAAGAGAATGCCAGTGCACCCCAGTGTAGGTCCTAATTTGAGCCATTAGAGAAAGCCTGAAAAAGACAGAAGATCCGATATTGTCTTTTCCTCCCTCCACCCCCGTCTTTCTGTCTGTCTTCTCTCTCTCTGTCTCTCTTCTTTTCCACCCCAGTATCCTCCTTGTTTTTATGTACCTCCAGAAATATATTCTCAGTCTGTCAGGCTTGGGAAGTGACTAGAGCCAAAGTCTGATCTGTGAAACATAAAGAGAACATTGTCCATACTCATTGACCACGCTTCAGGAAGCAAGTCCTTTCAGGCCAATCCATTGCTGTTTTTCCTGTGTGCTAAAAGGTCAAATATGATTCCCTCAGATCTAATGATCTATTAAGAAAAGAGACTAGACAGAGATAGGAATTATTTCTTAAGATATGGAGGTTTAAGTATTGGTAGAAACACTTAGAGAGGTAGAAAGAACTTGCACTTTATTTTTTAAATTTTTTCTTTATTTAAGCGCCATGATTACATACATGATTGTAGTTGAGTTTCAGTCATAAAATGAACATTCTGCTTCACCAGTAAAACATTCCCACCACCAATGTTCCCTTTCTCCCTCCTTCTCCACCCCTCTGCCTGTATTTGAGACAGGCATTCTACTTCTCTCACTCATCAACATTGCCATGATAGTTAGTATAGTCATCTCTCTAACTAAACTCACCACTCTATGTGGTGAGCTTCACATTGAGACCCAGTCCTTCCAGCCCTCATCTCTGTTGTCTCTGGGCATTACAATAATGTCTTTGTTTGTTTGTTTGTTTGTTTTGGTTTTTGGGTCACACCCGGTGACGCTCAGGGGCTACTCCTGGCTATGCGCTCAGAAGTTGCTCCTGGCTTGGGGGGACCATATGGGAAACCAGGGGATCAAACTGTGGTCTGTCCTAGGCTAGCGCTGGCAAAGCAGGCACCTTACCACCAGCGCCACCACCCAGCCCCTTTTGTTTTTCTTAATACCCATAGATGAGTAAAACTATTCTGTGACTATCTCTCTCCCACTGACTTATTTCACTCAGCATAATAGATTCCATGTCCATCTCTATATAGGAAAATTTCATGACTTCATCTCTCCTGAAAACTGCATAATATTCCATTTTGTATATGTACCACAGTTTCTTTAGCCATTCTTCTGTTGAAGGATATCTTGGTTGTTTTCAGAGTCTGGTATTGTAAATATCACTGCAATGAATATAGGTGTGAGGAAGAAATTTTTGAATTGTATTTTTGTGTTCCTAGGGTATAACCCTAGGAGGGGAATAGATGGATCATATGGGAGTTCAATTTCCAGTTTTTTGAGGAATCTTCATATTGTTTTCCATAAAGGCTGGACTAGACGGCATTCCCACCACCAGTGAATAAGAGTTCCTTTCTGAGGAATGTCAGTATAAAAGACTGCTGCCTTGCTCCCTGTCTACTTTTCTGCACAAGACAGCCAAGAAGATGCCATCGAACATAATCTCCAGGGCCCAAACCTGGTAAGGGCCTCACCCAATAAGATGTAGCCAGAGGAGTGCAGCTGCTCTGCTTAGCTGCACGCATCTTCTAGCCCACTAACTCCAGCACAGCACATAGTAAAAACAACTATATAAGTGTTGCAATGGGGAAACAGTGCATGACAACACCATGTATAGAGAATGAAGATGACCTGAAAAGCCTCTCAGTTGAGAAGCTTAGAGTATTAATATGGAAGATGATCAAAGAACTCAAAGCAAGCATAGATCGAGATGAGCAGACCGCAATGACAGAACTCAGAAAACTCCAAACTCAAGCAACTGGTCTGAAAAACTCAGTAGCTGAAATGAAAGCCTCAATGAAAAGCCTTTACAAGGGAATAACAGCAGCTGGATACGAGGTCAGTGAGTCAGAGGATGAGAGGTGGAACAACTTTATACAGCAGAAGAGACTCGAAAAGAATCTTAAATCAAATGATCAGACAATGAATAAACTACTCAATAAATGTGAACAGGTGAAAACAGAAGTCTTGATAAACTCAACAGAAAGAACATGGGAATCATTGAAGTCCCAGAGACTCAAGAAGAGAATATTAAGAAGTGTTGGGGGAAGTGTGAGAGGAGGAGGAGGAGGAAGTGGAGGAGGAGGATGAAGTAGAAGAAGAGAGAGAGAAAGAAAAAAGAGAGAAAGAAAGGAAGAAAGAGAAAGAAAGAAAGAAAGAAGAAAGAAAGAAAGAAAGAAAGAAGGAAGGAAGAAAGAAAGAAAGAAAGAAAGAAAGAAGAAAGAAAGGAAGGAAGGAAGAAAGGAAGGAAGAAAGAAGAAAGAAAAAAGAAAGAGAGAAGAGGAAAAAGGAGGAAGAAGAGGACAAAGAAGAAATGGAGGAAGAAGAGGAGAAGGAAAAGAAAAGAAAACAAGAGGAAGAAGAGGACGAAGAAAATGAAGAAGAGGGAAAAGAAAAAGAAGAGGAAGCAGAAGATGAGGAAGAAGTGAGGAAGAAGAATAAGAGAAAGAAAAAGAAGAGAAGAAAAAAAGAAAATGGACTGAAGATTTATTTTTAATTTCTTTTTTTATAATAGTGTCTTTGTTTAAGCACTGTGATTATAAACAGTTAGGTTTCAGTTAAAAAAAATAAAAATAAAAAAGAATTCCTTTCTCTCCACATCCCCACCAGCACTGATTGTTCTAGTTCTTTGTGATGTGTGCCAGTCTCTGTGGTATGAAATGATGACTCATTGCAGTTTTGATTTGCATCCCCCTGATGATTAGTGATATGGAGCATTTTTTCATTTGTCTTTTGGACATTTGTATTTCTTCTTTGAGGAAGTGTATGTTCATTTCTTCTCCCCATTTTTGATGGGGTTATATATATTTTTTCTTAAGTTCTGTCAGTACATTGTATATTTTGGAGATTAGCCCCTTGTCTGATGGATATTGGGTGAATAGTTTCCCATTCTGTGGGTGGCTTTTGTATCTTAGGCAGTATTTCCTTTGAGATGCAGAAACTTCTCAGCTTGCTATTGTCCCATCTGTTTATCTCTGCTTCCACTTGTTTGGAAAGTGCTGTTTCCTCTTTGAAAATGCCTTTAGTCTCAATGTCATATAGTGTTTTACCTACATGTTGTTCTCTATATGGTTGTTCTATATTATGGTTTCAAGCCTGATATCAAGGTCATGCACACAATTTTTTAAAAAATAATTTTTATTGTGACCAAAAGTGAATAACAAGTCTTTCACAGGAATATTTGAGGTACTAGTAACAATTGATTAGGACTATTTCCACCGCCAGGGTTGTCCTCCCTCCACCCCTTTACCCCACATGTGTACCATATCTCCCTCCTTTGCCCCCCAGAGTGCTGGCGTAACTGTTTCCCTCTGTGTATAGCTTGTTGTAGATGGAGTATTGATTCTGTGTTGTTGACTTTGGGTTTGGTGTTTATGTCTTATAATTTTTTTATTTCTATTCAATGTTCATATGACTGTTTGGTCCTGATACCATTCGTTTTTATTTACCCCCTCAATTCATGAGGCAGAACAAGATGAATTAAGTTGTGTGATTCTGCTCTGAAAAGACAAAAAAGGAAAAAAATAACATATAAAAACAACAAACAACAGTAAAAAAAAAAAGTAACTACCAAAAAAATAAAAATACCCAGCAACAACAACAACAACAAAAATACAAATCACCAAATAATAATCTCAAGAGTGAAAAAGAAAAGAAAGAACAAAAAAGAAGGAAAAAAATAAAAAATAAATAAAAAGAAAAAACAAAAAACAAAGGGAGGAGTTCTGGTGTGGCAAGATTTTGTGCTTCCCCTGTTTATTTCTTTCTCTCTCTCTCTTTCTTTCTTTTTTTCTTCCTTCCTTCCTTCCTTCCTCCCTTTCTTTCTTTCTTTCTCTCTTTCTTTCTTTTTTCTTTTGTATAGGCACAGTAAGTATTGGGGAAGTAAGAAAGAGAATTCCCTTGGCCTAAGAGATTCAGGGTTTCTCTGTCCTTGAAGCATACTGCCATGGGAACAACTACTGGCTCCATACATGCTCATTACCACACCCCAAGGTCTTTTTATGGTGCCAGGAAACTTTCCGCTCAGTTGTGGATGATAAATCAGATCTCTGTAACTAGAGATCTTGTTATTTTCACAGGTCATTGGACAAAGTCTAGGATAAAATATTTTTCTACGGTTCTAGAAGTTCTGTTCCATCGTTGTTGTTGTTGTTGTAATCAGTCTTCTGTAATAAGAGGTCTTGATTTTTGCTCAGATCCTCGGCCGAAGCCTAGGATAGTCTTCATTATGGTCCCTGAGGAGAAGTTCTGCTCAGTCTCAGCTGTCAAAGTCAGACCTCTGGAATTAGAGATCCTGATTTCTGTACAAAATCCTAGCTAAAGCCTAGAGAGGGTCTTTCTTATTGGTCCCAGGATAAGTTCTACCCAGTCATGGTTGTCAAAGTCAGTCTTCTGTAGTTAGCGCTCTTGGCTTTTGCACAGATCAAAGAATGACATATCTTCTGATTTCATCTTATTGCTAGGTGATGAGAAAGGACAACCTACTCTTAGATCAAGTTGTTGCTGTTTCCTCGTTGTCAGGATGTCATATCAAAACTGGCACAAGTTGATACCAGAATGGTACTAGGAATTTCCCAGGGGGAGTTTGGTTCCTGATGTTGCAGGGAACTATATCTGTTCTATGTCTGGGATCTAGGGTTCAGGGTTGGACAATCATTGTCCAATCTCATGGAGTCTAGGTTGGGTCCACATGACACATGTTCAGGGTGGGAGGTGCCCCTGTATTATAAAAGTATGAGTTCTTATTCCTAGAAGATAAGATAAGATCTTGTTTCTGCATAAAAGGTTTTTATTGTATTATTGTATTTTTATCTCTTATCTTTAAAAAAGGCTTACTAAATAAATAATTTTCACAAATATACTTGCTACTGAACTTTTTCTTTCTTTTTTCTTCTCTTTCATTTTATTTTTTAGTTTTCCTTCTTTCTATTTTTCAATAACTGCTTTTCTTTATCTTGAAACAAATGATCAGTTATGTCAACTATTTGAGGCATTTTCTTTAAATTAAAAAATAAAAAATAGGGGCCCGGGAGATAGCATGGAGGTAAGGCGTTTGCCTTTCATGCAAAAGGTCATCGGTTCAAATCCCGGTGCCCCATATGGTCCCCCGTGCCTGCCAGGAGCAATTTCTGAGCATGGAGCCAGGAGTAACCCCTGAGCACTGCTGGGTGGGACCCAAAAAACAAAAACAAAAAAACAAAAACAAAAAATAATGGGAAGAAGGTTAAATAATTATGTTCATTCAGCATAAACATAAAGAACATAACGTTTCTCCTCAGACCATAACAGGCTAGATCAGTGCTCTTCACCCATCATTCCACAGATCAGTAGCTATAGAAATACAAAACATATTAACTTATCACTCTTGTTTTTGTTTTTTGGTTTAGTTTTTGAGGAACACCAATCAAGGTTCAAAGGTTCCTCCTGACTCTCACTCAGCAATTACTCCTGACATTGCTTGGGGAACCAAAAGTGATGCAAGGGATTGATCCCAGTTCAGTTGTGTACAAGTCTATTTCCTTACCGGCTGTACTATTGCTCCAGCCTCCTCTCTGGTTTTAATTGCCAGTTCATGTACTGGTATAAAGGACAGATGCTGATTCACAAAACTAAAAATGTAAAAGAATGATAGTCTAGAATATCCACAAGCTTTTAGATATTGTACTTATCCAAATACTGGCAGACATTTTCATGAAAACCAGAAGCAGTTTGTCAAATTGGCAAGTCAAAAAGGCAGATAAGTGGCATTTTATATATATATATTTCCACATCACAACTTCAACAAATCCAAATCTAACCTTGCCTGGCCCTGCTGGGCCTGCAGCAAAGTATGCGAATGGGGACAGATTGTGGGTTTAAATGCCTCAAAATGGTATTTGAGCAAATTTGCTCTTGTGGCTAGACAATTGTGTTCCCATCCTAAAGAGTATTCCTTCCTTGTCAGGAACTCTGACAGCCCAATGCCACAGTGAAATATCAGTAACCTCTTAACATTTTTCTTGATTTTCTTAAGAGTGAGCATTAGACATATTAAGAACAACAACCCAATCATTAAGCCCTGTGCGGTTCTCCTAGGAGCCAGCTCTATTGCTTAAATCAGATTATGGACAACTCATTCTCATCCCAGCCATTTATCTTCTTTGTTTACACACACACCATGTGGCATTCTTCTTAGCATCAAAAAAATAGTAATCAAAATTGAGACCAACAAAAAGCCCTTTCATTATTTACAACGTTAAGTAACATCTATTTGCTTTCATTAGATTCCAAACAACAAGTACACTGGTTCTGATTAAACCTGGCATGTGTTAATTATATCCAAGGTCTTGATTTTTGTCTACAATACAGGATGACATTAGGGTGAAGCCTGAGGTGAAACTTGAGGTTTCCCTAGACTCTGAAGTCACTGGGGGTCACAAGCTTCCTCAGCAAAAGTTGCCAGCTTCAGAACACAAAAGTGGATATGAGCTTGTCAGGGAAAGTTATGTGTTTTATTTGGGGGGGATTATGGTTTTTAGCCCCTAGCTTTATAACCCATTTTATAGGCTGGAGTTAAATGGTAGCACACTGCAGTTAGCTCTCTTACAGCTCAGCACTAACAGCCATCATGAGCCATAATTAGAAGCAAAACCACCACATAAATAACATGGCAGAAAAACTGCTACTCGGTGAAGCCAGACTCTGGCTATGGAGAACATCAACAAGCCTGTGCATCCATCAGATTTAGGGGCTTGTGTTTAAGCCCAGATTTATCTTACTAAAGCCAAAATGGGAACCATTTAGACTTTTGAAATCAGCCTTTACAAATAGACAAAGCTGAGATAAACAGGCTGCTAAGTGTGATCTAGAAACTTCTCAAGGCCAGGGAAAAACCTCAAAGCTGCCAGGACCAGTCCAGGACACTGGACAGGTGTGGCAAAGATAGGTGTCCAATGGGTGCTCTGAAGGATTTCAAAGCAGAACTGAAAGCTTCCTGCATACATTGAGTGACAAAATCATACTTCCTGTGAGGTTGGGTTGCCCTGTACCTACTGCTTTCAAGATTTACACCCTGTGACCAAGTGGGAGCATGGAAAAAAAAATATTTTTGAACACTTGGGCATTTTACATTGATTTTCTTTAATTCTCATAAAGCCTTGGGAAATCAAAGAGAGTAAAATTAATTAAAACCCACACCTGATAAAAGGATGGAGGAAAAAGCCCCACCCGGAGGATTTCTACTTACACACCGCCAATTTGCAAAGAGGCAACAGATAGGGAGAAATGTAAGGATGCCATAAAATAATTGGAACTATTTCCTTTATTTTTCCTGATTAACTTCTCTCTTGCATGGGATTCAAAACAAATAAAATAAAACATGTCTGTGATGAAAGTAAAGAGCATGTTTTTCACAGCATGTCTTGCTATTTTTTAATACTGAATTAAGTACATCCACTTATTTTTTAAAAATAAGGTCTATGGGGGCCCGGGAGATAGCATGGAGGTAAGGCATTTACCTTTCATGCAAAAGGTCATCGGTTCGAATCCCGGTGCCCCATATGGTCCCCCATGCCTGCCAGGAGCAATTTCTGAGCATGGAGCCAGGAGTAACCCCTGAGCACTGCCGGGTGTGACCCAAAAACCAAAAAAAAAAAAAATAAATAAATAAGGTCTATGTATTTTTTTCTACTGACCAGTCAGAAATGTTAAGGCTCTAATATTTATTGAGAAATGAAAATTAAAATAGTTCTCCAGTGTTCTAAAGCTTTTTACGATATTTTCTAAAGAAGATGGTATGTTTTGCCTTTTCTTTCTTTGACTGAAATTAGTAAAAAGAAACAAGAAAAAAAATAAAAGCAAAATAAAAATTAAACCCCCTTTTTAGTGAGTGTTAAGGAAAAAATACTCTTTGGTATTGTGCGTTTAATGAAGTGGTTTTAAACTTGCAGTAGATAACACAATGTTATTTTACACATGGGTTTTTGTCTACATGTGTATCTCTGCGGGCCACATATAGCTTGACACTGAAAGCATTTTTTAATTAAGATGTGAAGTGCTTGTGTGTACGTGTGTTTGTGTATGGATACCACTATAGTCTAACAAATTTACTGCATGTCTCAGAAAACACATAGCTTTGCCAAAGTTGGTGAGTAGCCCAGCATGGTTTATCTCTAACCCACAGCTCTTTCCCTGAATTCAATACTGCAGGCACAATTTAATGCAAACCCAATTTATGACTTAATGCTCTAGGGACTATAGTGGGAGATTGTTACATTATTCTTTTCTAATCCTATTTGTGTTTTAATTTGCTAAGTCTGTAATGAGGTGCATGCCTTGAATAGATTCAAGATCTTTCACATTGCTTTTGACTTTGTTTAATATAATAGATTTTACAGTTTGCATTAAATACCCAGGTGCTACGGTCAGTATTATCTCTTTATTTTCTCAACTAGGGTGAATAAAATTACACTGTGAAAGTAATTGTGTACATGTTTCCTTGTTTATTGTAATGGTGTATTTCCTATTATAATTCTTGTTTCAAATTGCATCTAGTTCTCCAAAAGTCAATTCTCCAC
>PVKC010051158.1:0-10459 GCA_004027635.1 Crocidura indochinensis
GAGGCAGAGACAGAGACAGTGAACAGAGATGATCTCTGCGGAAGATCTTTAAGAAAAATCTCAAACTTCGTGGGGGCCATAGCGGTGGCGCATTGGTAGGGTGTTTGCTTTGCACGTGGCTTACCCAGAATGGACCTCTGTTTAATCCTCTGGCGTCCCATTTGATCCCCGAAGCCAGGAGCGATTTCTGAACGAATAGACAGAAATAATCGCTGAGCGTCACCGGACGTGGCCCAAAAAACAAAACAAACAAACAAACAAAAAATTCAAAATCCAGTTAGAAAAAAGAATAGGTAGAAAATTTGCAGAGAAATAGTGATAGCGTCCAATATTAATGAAGAAAACAATATAATTTGACACAGAAGCAAAGGTTTAGGTATGTGAGAAAAACATCCTTTGAAAAAAGCCATACATGATGGTGTCTGATACTAAGTTCAATGACTATAGTCTCACATGATCACATTTTGGCAGCTATTAGCTAGACTGTTCCAAATGATCTAACAGGGAGGGAGAAAAAACTGTTTCTTAAAAACACAAAAATCACATTACACTTCATTAGTCAAAGATAACATATTCAGTCATACTTTTGAGCACTAACTCAGCAAAATTGTAACAGGCGCACAATATATTCTGAAACTGTCTTGACTGGATTTTCATTATAGATTTCAACATTTAATAGATGACAATGCATATCTAGAAATTTGAACTCTTTGCTTAAATAAGTCATTTTAAAAGCATTGAGAAGAGAATTAAAGTATACAAAGTATGCAGCATATCAGCCATGGGCAATGAGCATTATTAGAACTTAGACTATTCAGTTAGGTTTCCCAAGATTCCCATCTTTTTTCTCTGCTTTTAAACAGCTCCCATTGTGTGCCAAGTATGGTAAATATCTCATTTGCAATAGTAACAAGAGCACTACAGCTTCAGATATGAAACTCTATAGCTAAGAGACTACAATCTTAAAAAAAACTTTAATGAAGAGTAGAACAGTATCACAATATATGTAATAATAGAATGATGGTGTTTATTAATGATAATTATGTAAGGTCAATTACTACCAGATTAATTTAGAGTTCATTTCAAATTCTTATCAAATTGCCAACAGGATTACCTTTTAAGTGCAATATGTTATTTTATATGGAAAGCTATACAAAAACTCAATGAATACTTTGAAAAATTATTAAAAACAAAAATGGACAATTTGTTTCTCAGCCATTAGAATGTTGCTAATCAACCTACTAGTGCCAATTGTTTAAAAACTAGCTTGGACTTAATAAATAGTTCTAAGAATATATGTGCAAAACATATAAATACATATATATATATATATAATTAAGTTATTAAAGCGATTGTTTGCAAGCTAAAGCAATGCACAATTATTGAGAGATTTATTTTAGAATGAAGGACATTTCAGTTGTATAGGTTTCCAAATTGTACACATATAGGATACTTTGTGCATATTTTTATAATACATATGAAACTATCTTAGCAGTAAGAAACACCTTGTCCATCATCTCTAGATGGTGATAATATAGATATTAAAAAGGTTAGCAAAGGTATGGGAAAACCAACAAGCTGGTGATGGTTAGAAGCAAATGGAAAAGGCTAAGAAATAACTCAAGTTATAGAGCACATTCTTTACAAGAATAGACTCACTGGAAACTGTCCCTAGAACAATAAAGGAAGAAAAAGATATAACTTGGACAGGAGAAATAAATATATAAATATGAACAGCTATTGGAAATTCATGCTGTAAAGAGTTACAGGGAAAATGTTTAGTAGTCAAGGAGAAATTGAGTAAAAGTATTTGGTTTCTGTTCTTTTTGACATATGTAATTATTTAAGTTTTTTTATACTAATTTGGGGACCACAAGTGGCAGTACTCAGGACTTACTCCTGGCTCTACATTCAGGAATCATTCTTGGCAGGGTTTTCAGGAACCATATAAAGTGCCAGAGATTAGCCAAGTGCAAGTCAAGTGTCCTATCCTCTCTATTTTAGGTCAGTTTCCTCTTAGATATTAAAGCGTTTTTATGCCAATTAAAATAAACAAGTTTCTAAAAAGAAATTGATAACTTTCAATAGCAGGAAATATTCACTGGTGAGGGATATTATATACAATATGACTAACATTCAATCATTAACAACTTTGTACTTGTGTGTGCGAGGGTAACAACTGAATAACTTTATAAACCATGGTGTTTAAATAAAGTAATTTTAATTAAAAATAAAATAAGATATGATTAAAAAAGAAAATAAAGGAAAGAAAAACTAAAAAACAAAATAGAGGAGAAAAAGAAAAGTTATAGTAAAAAAATAGACCTGTCGTTATAGAAACAAAATCCTTAGCAAGGGGGGTAAAAGTCAATGTTTTTAGGTGGAGTGGTAGGACAGCCGAAGGACATTTGCCTTGCATGTGGCTGACCCAGGACTGGTCTGGATTCGAATGTGGCACCCCAGATCATCCCGGAAGCTGTCAGGAGCTATTTCTGAGTAAAGAGTCAGGAGTAAACCCTGAGTGCTACTGGGTGTAGCACTCAAAACCCTAAAATAATAATTATATATAATTAAAATTAAGAAATAGAATTAAAATACTCAGGAATAAAGGCCAGAGTGATAAAATAGAGGTAGGGCATTTTCCTTGAAGGTGGCCAATCTGGGACAGCACCGATTTTGATCCCTGGCATTCCATATCGTCTCCCAAGCCTGCCAGAAGCGATTTCTGAGGTCAGAGTCAGGAGTAACAGCTGAGCACAGAAGGGTGTGGCTCAAAAACCATTTAAAAAAAGTGAATGTCTTTAGTAAATGAGAGCACATGATTTTAAGAGAATGTATTTATATAGATTCCAGCACACACAAAAATGAGGTAGGTATGTACAGTGGAATACTATTTAGCTACTGAATAATAAATGAATTCTTCTGTTTTTAACATATGAACTAAAAGCTCATGCTAAATAAAATAAATCAGAAGTATAAAAACAGAAACTAGATTATCTTATTCATAAAGAGGATGAAAAAGAGGTAAAACAAAAATGAGGGAAGAGGGAAACATGAATTCAGCCTGCACAGCTGTGCTTACTATAGATGAAAGGTGAGCTGGAAAAGAAGGAAATACAATGGCCTATCGTGAGTAAAGTTTTCATACTTTGGTAGGGATTGTGATGAGGTAATATATTGTAAAGAGGCATAAAGTTGTCCTTATAACGCATGCAAATTGTATAAATCAATATAACTTCAAAGTAAAAGAAAAAAACGAAATAAGCATTGGAAAGCAAAATAGTTTTATTTTATCCTGTGAAATCAGCAAGAAACTTTGAACCTAAAAGTAAATAAGGAATGCTATATTGGAAACTGCAAAAGGAAAAAAAAAAGAGAGAGAGAGAACAAAATCGACATCCTAAATTGGCAACTTGGTGAAGGTTAAAGGGTAGAATATTTAACTCTGAGATTTTGGATTTGTTCCAATGTTTTTATGGTGTTGGGAAAAGGGTAGGGCAGCTTGAGTGGGTGGTTGAGATCATTGGAACTACAAGGTCATTATTTAGAGAGGTCAGAGAGATGGGTGGGTCAGAGCTGAGTGTAGTCAAGTCACCAATTATGGTAATAGTGACAGCAATATTAAGGGAATCAGTGAGCTAAATGCTGATGAAACTACCAGTGAATTCAGATGGCATAGGAGGGGCAAATGACATAATTCAAAAAGTCTTGAAGAGTGGAACCAAAAGGAGAATTAGAAAGCAATAGTATGAAAGAAGGATGACACTTATGTATGTTTGGCCTTTATTATTATAAGACATTCCATGTATATTTAATTTATGCTTTTAAATTATAGGACAATAAGCCAAGTTCTATCAATACAGTTCAATCTCCACCAAAAAGCTCCTGAAGAATCAAGAGAGGTAACCCTGGCAACCTCATTTACTGCCAAGTGTGGCATAGAGGTCCTTCAAGCAGCACCATGGACGTTACCCTACAACCCCTGAAAACAAGGGGTTCAAACAATAGTGCATCCCTGGACTTTTTCAAGGAACTACTCCTAGGGATATATCCTAGGAACACAAAAATACAATACAAAAATCCCTTCCTCACACCTATATTCACTATTTACCATAGCAAGACGCTGGAAATAACCAAGATGCCCTTCAACAGATGAATGGCTAAAGAAACTGTGGTACATATACACAATGGAATATTATGGAACCATCAGGAGAGATGAAGTCATGAAATCTTCCTATACATGGATGTACATGGAATCTATTATACTGAGTGAAATAAGTCAGAGAGAGAGAGAAAGAGAGAGAGAGAGAGATGCAGAATGGTTTCACTCATCTAAAGGTTTTAATAAAAGTGAAAGACATTTTCAGAGACAAAAGAGAGGAGGGCTGGAAGTTCCAGCTCACTTCATGAAGCTCACCACAAAGAATGATGAGTTTAGTTAGAGAAATAACTGTGTTGAAAACTATCCTAATAATGAAAATGTATGAGGAAAATAGAAAGCCTGTCTAGATTACAGGCAGGGGTGGGGTAGAGAGGAGGGAGATTTGGGACATTGGTGATGGGATTGTAGCACTGGTGATGAATGGTGTTCTTTCATGACTGAAACCCAACCACAATCATGTTTGTAATCAAGGTGTTTAAATAAAATATTATTTAAAGTAAATTAAGTAAAAAGATAAAAAGCATAGTGGCATAGTGGAAATAGCATCTTCAATGTATAATTATATTTCAATTAATGAGTCAGGATGAGAGTTTTCTTAAAATAAGAAATTAAAGAAATTGTTGATGGTGATCATGAGTTTCAGATGGCCAATTGAAAAGAGCTGTGAGCCAGAGAGGGATTCCAATTATACTTCAAAAAAGTATGTTTATTGACATAGTTATAAGGTACAGAGAATAAAATGGATAGCACTAGCGTAAAGCATTGGCAATAAATATCTCATGATCACGTGCCAATTTGAAGATGGAGAATTAAAGAGAAATAGAGCAGGGTGTGATCCTTTTATCTGCTTTCACTAGAAATCCAGCTTGGATCTTTAGATCAAAGTCAAATATATTTAACTCCCATTTATTTTGTTTAAATGTTAATGAAAACACAATGACTGTTATTGTAAAATACAAATAGCATGGAAATTTGAAAAGTGAAATGTAAATGACCCTTTTATTTCAATTCAACCTCAATGCATTCTCTCAATATTAATACTGCTAAATTGTTATGTATTGTTTCAATAATATTAAATCCTGAACAACAAATACAATGATAGTATGCACACTGTTTTGTCCTGCTTATCCCTGTAATTTAATACTTTGTAGATCACTCTAAAGGTATGCATATATTTATACACAAATACTTCATTGAAAGACTGCATAATAGCCCGTTGACAGATATAGCCTATAATACGGTGTATTTAATATTACCATGGTAGTCATAATTTTTTCCTGAAGGCTTAGAATTATAAGAGATCTTGATTAAAAATATGAAACAAGTGTATTAGGAAAAATCAAAGAAAGAAGCAATGTAAAATAAATATATAAGCGATGAGACAGTTTGTCATTTGATCATACCTCCAAACTGGAACAGTAATTAGTCTAGTCTCCTTGTGGACATTATACATTAAACAAGAAGAGGATAAAAGCATTGAGTGGCCCCTCTGAAGGAAGCACATGCCCAATGTTAATGAAACTACTTTTTAGTGAATTAACTGAGAATACAAATGATTCATCTGTGAACTATGATCACTCACTGATCTCCTAATGCCCTGGGAAATGGTATACTATTATCCTTTCCCTATGAATAATTTTGATTTTACTGTACTTAACTAAATTTATTCCCCTTATTTAAATATGAATTGCAGAAAAGGCAATAACCAATATAAAAACAGACATTCCACCATTAAAGGCTCATCAACTGGTAAATTCTACAACCTTTAGTAGAAACTAGTTTTGTTTTTCCAAAGATACTTCTTACTTTATAGACTAGAACCATTTCTGGAAAAAATAATTTTAAAAGTGGAGCTTACTTCCATAGAATTTTGTCTTGTTTTTGTTTGTGGGGCACACTCAGAAGTACTCAGGGCTTACTCCTGTCTTTGCACTCAGGGATAACTCTTAGAGAAACTTGGGGGACAATCTGGTAAACTGGAGATCAAACCTGGATTGATCTCCAGTATGTTATCCCACTGTGTTATCTCTCCAATCCTCATCAAAAATGTTTAATAGATTCATAAAATTCATCTGTCCATTTCTGCAAGTATGCCTTAGATTAGTTCAAATTAAAGCATGGAACACGAGACTGAAGAGACAGCACAAGCAGTACGGTTCTTTCTATGCATGCAGCCATGGAACGTGACCCTGGTTTGATTCCTGGAGCCATCTATTGACTGCCAAGTATCTCAAGGAATTACTCACGAGCACTGCTTAGTGTGGTTCAAACTGAACATCCATCTCTATTTAAATAAATATATATTTATAAATACATACATGCACACAACAACAACAACAACAACAACAACAACAACAAAATTAATGAGCGGAAGTGATATCGCAACAATAGGGCATTTGCCTCGCATGTGGCCAACCCAGGAAGGACCCCAGTTTGATTCCCGGCATTACATATGGTCCCCCAAGTCTACCAGGAGCAACTTCTTAGCACAGAGCCCGAAGTAAACCCTGAGTGCCGCTGAGTGTGACTCAAAAAAACAAAACAAAACAAAACAAAAAATACCAACCTAGCAAGCACTGTATAGCTCTTTATCCATTGAATTACAAAATCTAATTCTTTTTTTAAAAACTATCATCACTTTTATTTTTCTTTGAACAACACTTCCTATCACTTCTTCCATATTATGTAGCTAATACTTATGTAGGTCTGGAGCCAAAGCGACAGCACAGCGGTAGGGTGTTTGCCTTGAATGTGGCTAACCCAGGATATACCTGGATTTGATTCCCTGCATTCCATATAGACCCCAGAACCAGGAGCAATTTCTGAGCACATAGCCAGGTGTAACCCCTGAGCGTCACCGGGAGTGGCCCAAAAACGAAAAATAAAAAGATATGTAAGAAAGTTTATCTTTCTGAGTGCAGCCTATGATGTTTGACAGACCCAAGCCTGTCTTGTAGGGCCCTCAGATTAAGTCAACTGCTTAATATTTTACTATTGGAATAGTTAAAAGTTGTCAAAGCTGGACTTGTGAATAATTTAATTGGTACAGAAGAAAGCTGAAAGAAAGAACAGTAGTTACTGGAGATCAAATTCCAAATAGTCCAAGTGGGAACCAGGGATAGAATTTTGGGTTAGAACATCTGCCTGAGATCTGGGAGATCTGGGTTTGACATGTAGCCACAGGTATTCGTGCGCGCACACACACACACACACACACACACACACACACTGAATAAATGAATAAATGAAATAGGTAAACAATCTATGTTACAGAAACCACAAATTTGAACCAATTGGTGACAATAAAGATAGTAAAAATATGTAGACTTTAAGAATTTATTTGTAGAAGGACTGGAACGATCTCACAATGAGTAGGCATTTTACTGCATGAGGCCAACACAGGATCTATGACTAGGCACCCCTGTATGGTCCTCCAAACTTGCCAGGAGTAATTTTTGAGCTCAAAGTCATCGGTGTGCCACCCCCAAAGAATTCTCCAGTTTTAGCATTGTCCCTTTTCCCCCCAAAATGAATTTTATACAAAGATTAGAATCAACCACTGCCTTCTCCAGTTTTAACATTCTCTCATTTATTTAATCAAAGGATAACATTGCTAGTATTAATTCAAGATTAATTCATGTTTTAAACGTTGCTTTTTTTAATTAAGTTTTGTCATCCTTGTTACACCCTGCCCCAAAGGAATAGAATTTTAATATTATTAATTGATAAAATAGCATACATTATCCGAATAGTAACCTAAAATTATTTTTTAATTGCTGCAGTAAGTTTTCCAGTGAGCAGTGTGGTTAAAGAGAGATAAATTAATCCAGCTGCCAGGATGGCATGAAGAGAGACATAAAAGGAATTGCTTTAGGGTTTGCTTCAGGCAACCTTTTCATTTTTTCTTTGCTGATTTCCTTTTTGTTGGAAAGGGCAAAAATATCCTTGTTATTTGCTGATCTCTTGCACTGTCATATTCTAACTACCCAAGAAATAATCATTTTCTAGGTAATGTACTTTCATGTTTGATTTGATGGAATTCCATGAAGTCTTGACATGGTTTTGAAGTTGTCTTTAAAAAGCTAGTTTCTTTTTATTTATTGAACTCTGCTTTCTAAAAATACATTCTTTTCAAACCCTGGAAAACCCTGCAGTTGTATTTGCCACTTTCTTCTTCTTTAATCTAAATAAACCAAATAAGTAAATGGGAGCAGACTGGTAAATTGTATAGTGTGGGAATGTACACATTTACCTCAATTTATAGGAAGATAGGTTCCTTGAAAAGCTAATCAGTTTTAAAGTAGCCAAATTCTATTTTTAAAACACTTGGAAGAGGAGTATTTAAGGGAACTCAACAGCTAATAATTTTTATGTGTGAATTTGTACCCTTTTGTAATGCAAATATTCATGACTGAATTTATCTGCTTTATTATCTAAAAATTACTATTTATAAATAGTTATATGAAAGTGGTGTTATTTTAAATGTCCAATAATACCAACAAAAATTTTCCCTCTGTCAATATTACAAACAATATCTAAAATATATAGTCATAAAATTGTATTCCCAATAATTGTATATCTACTCTCAGCAAAGATGCATCTATGTTAAATTATTCATGATGGAAAAATATCAATAATGTTTAACATTTAAAATAAGAACTGAAAGCTAATTAGTATATTGTTTCTATGACTATTGTCAAATACAACCATGTGGTTCTCACTATTGTTCATCTTTTCATTAAATCACGACTCTTAAATAAATAAAAGAACTTTGTACATTTAACTTTGTTGTGTGTTGTTACTGTTTTTAATTTCATATGATTTGTACTAGAGAGTAAGAGCATGAATCCAGACTCTTAGCAACACGGTTCTGTGTATACAACCCTAATCAAGGTATCATGTCACTATTTAGATATATGTCTGTGGAAAGAAAACAGACATATGGAAAAATATCTTAAGCAGTTACATGTTAAAGGAATACAGTTGTCATATCAAAGGTTTCAATATCTCTCATAGTGTGCAGGTACCAAGGAGGGATGCCTATTTTTATGGCCCCCCCTCCCAAGAGACACAGTTTGCTTTACCATACACTAGAAGCTTCTTCAGAGCAAAGAATGAAGTTTGGTCTCCATGAACCCTGGAAAAAAATAAGTAAACAAAGAAATATAATGTGAACCTGTTAATTTTAGAATTACCCAAGAAAAAGTATGTTGGCCTTACATTAAAAATAAACAAAGATCTAGCAGTAATTATCTAAATATGTAATATTAATTTATAAATACTTATTAGTTCTATAGCAGAGTAGATGTGGTTAAATCAGAATATAAAGCATTAAAAGATAAACTAAGATAGTCTAAGATAGTCCTATTGGATAATATTTTCCTTCCAGAGAGAAATACAAAGGTCTTAGACTAGAAGCAAAACAATAAAGACAAATCAAAAGATTATGTTTAGATTAAGAATTCTAAAATAAAAAATAAATGATAAGTATTATAAAATAGGACCGGGGTGAGTGTACTGTAGGCACGTAGGGTGGTTTACCTTGCATGTGGCTGACCTGGGTTTGATCTCCAGCATCACATCTCGTCCCAAGCTTACCAGGAATGATTCTTGAGTGCAAAGCCAGGAGTAACACTTGAACACCACCTGGTGTGATCTGGAAAAAATTTTTTAAAAAATTCTGTATTACATGTCTAAGTGATCTACTAATAGTTAACAACATTTTAAATCCTTAGGCAACAATCTTGTTTGCCTAGCACAGATAATAATGATTTTCTTTTTAACAAGATTCAGAGGACATTTCAGTTTACTTATCCTGAATTTTATCAATTTTCTAAAGTCCAATCATTTCTTCATTTTATACTTGTTCAAAGGAACATTGTCTTCTCTTCTTCTAATCTTCAGAGCACTGTGACTCTTGGTTGACATCATGCTGTTCTATGCAAGAATTCAGAAAGTTTAACATTTCATCAATTGGAAATTAGATTAATAATATATGTTTTGTTTTGTTTTGTTTTTGGGGGGTCACACCCAGCATGCTCAGAGGTTACTCCTGGCTCTATGCTCAGAAATTGCCCCTGACAGGCACGGGGGACCTTATGGGATACCGGGATTCGAACCACTGTCCTGCATGGAAGGCAAACGCCTTACCTCCATGCTATCTCGCCGGCCAATATATGTCTATTTTTTAAAAATCACTTTAGCCTTATTTACAATGTCTTATTCCTGTGATCTTTTTTTGTTGTTGTTGTTGTTTTGTTTTGTTTTGGGGCCACACCCAGTGACGCTCAGGGGTTA
>PVKC010051159.1:0-10401 GCA_004027635.1 Crocidura indochinensis
AACAGAGTCAAAAATCCAACCTAAGTAGGCCTCATGCAAGGTAGGCGCCCTCCCCTCTAGTCCTGCCCCTGCTCTTTTCTCCTTTTTCCTTCTTTTTGGCCACACCTGTCAAGTTTACAACTTACTTCTGACTCTTTACTCAGGGTCCACTCCTGGGAGTTCTGGGGGAACATATGTGGTACCAGGGAATTCGACCTGTGTAGGTCACATGCAAGGCAAATGCCATCTGCAGCCACTCTTTGTTCTTTCATTTTGTTTGTTTGTTGACTGCATCTGACATGTTCTAGGCTTACTCCTGGCTCTAAACTCAGGAATCACTTCTAGCAGGATTCAGGGGGCCATATGTGGTGCTAGGGATCAAACCTGGGTCAACAGAAGGTAAGGTAAGTGTCCTATCAGCTATGTCTCCAGCACTCATTAACCATTACTAGAAAATGCTATCCCAAGTTCTGTGGCCTAAACTCGAGGGTCTGACAATGATACTTTTAACTAATCTTTACTGGCTCTTGAGATATGAGCAAATCATCTCTGTAAGCTTCTGTTTTTTAATTAACGGGGATGAGAGAGAAATTTTGATAAAAGGAGATTGAAGACCTTGCACAGAGCCAATTCAAGTTCAATGCCAGAATCACATACAGTTCAAACCTTCTAGGAATCAGTTCTGAGCACTATCAGGTGTAATTAAAATTTTTAAAAAATTAGAATATTTGGGGGCTGGTGAAATGGCTGCTATGTAGAGGCCCCAAGTCAATCCCCAGTGAAGAAAGATCTCTAGAGCATTGTCAGATGTGACCGTGAAGACCTGAACTGTATCACTGGGAAAGGTCTCAGTTTTCCTGAGCATTGCCTGGAAGGCCCATTTATGTGAAAAAAAATCCTTATTTTAATTTGTGGTCATACACTCTTCACTAATGATGAAAGGACATGAGCAGACATAAGAGAAACATCTTAATAACAAACATCATTTCTGTAAAAGAATACTATTGTAAAATGTGCAAAAACTAAATATACTTATTTCAGAAATTTATTGATATAAAATTAAGCAAACATAAATTCTTTTATTAGAATAGTTTCATCTATTATCCCTAAAAGTCTATGCATGGAAAATACTTTCTTTTATTCGAGAATGGCCCTCCCTAAGTAGATTATGGGGACATAATGTAATAACACTCAGCCACCAGCAAGGACAGGCCCAGCAGTGCTGGAAAGTCACCAGAGTTACTCCATGGCAGTAAAGGGTAGAAGAGCACATAGTAACAGGGATCAAACCCAAGGCCTCGCACATGCAAGGCCTGCACTCCAGACCTATGAGGTCTCTCCCAGAACTAGAAAGCACTCTTTTAAAACAAGGTCATTTACAGTGTCTAAAAGAAAAAAAAAAGAAGAAGAAAAAAGAAAGGGGAGACAGACAGAGAGGAGGGAAACTAGAGAGTTTGGTGGCAGGAAATGTGCAGCACTAGTAAAGGGTGTTGTATATTGTATGGCTGAAATTCAAACACGGACAACTTCATAACGGTGTACCTCATGGTGATTCAATTAAAGAATTTATTTAAAAAAAATAAGAAAGAAACAAGATAATCTGTTCTCCACTACTCTAAAATGAAACAAATGGGCTTTTTCAAGATTCAACAATTTGCATGAATCTACAGCTCACAATTCAGAGAACCTCTTATCTGAGAAGCCAAAGTAAATATAGTTAATTTCACTTTGGGGGGGGGGGAACGGGAGACCACAATGTAGTTCACAGCAATTCTTAGGTCAAATTGTAAGTAAATGAGTCTTCTTTTATCTATAAATAAATAAATAAACAAACAAATAAATAAAAGCCACTGTTTTCATTACCAGGTAAAATGCAGATTTATTCCTTTTTAACTCCACAGGATACCCAGGTCATATTTTCTAGGGGTGAACAGAGAAGAGTTCCCCCCACAGAGCCCTCAATGGCTTGGCTTCTACCTTCATTTCATATGTGAGGACCAGAGACTGCCCTCAGCTGGGACCTCCACACACCTTTTGCTCCTTAGTCAGTTCTCTGCTCAATGCTTGGAGCTTATTCTCCAGAAGTGTGCTTCATGTCTGGATCTCTAACCCCTCTGGGGCCCTCAACACAGCTCTCTCAACACAGCACATCTCTAATATCTACCATATTTTCTGGCATATAAGACGACTTTTTAACTCATGAAAGACTTCTTAAAAGTTGGGGGGGTCATGTGGCCTGAGAGATAGCACAGCGGTAGGGCGTTTGCCTTGCAAGTAGCAGATCCAGGACGGACAGTGGTTCAAATTCCGGCATCCCATATGGTCCCACAAGAGCGATTTCTGAGCACAGAGCAAGGAGTAGCCCCTGAGCGCCTTCGGGTGTGACCCAAAAACCAAAAAAGAAAAGTCGGGGGTCATCTTATATGCCAGTATACAGCATGCTGAAACTTACTCCAGCATTAGGGAGGAGTGATCTGCCCCCCTCTTACCACTACATCCCAACCAGCTGCCAGGCATCATCACTCAGCCCTCTGCTTGTCCTGATTAATCTTTCAGGGCACACAGAGGAGCTGAGTTACCGCGCGCTGCATCCCATCCAGCCTCCGGGTGTCATCGCTACTATGCAGTTTTCCAGTGCTCAAACCCTTTAACAGGAAAAGTAGGGGGTCTTCTTATATGCCGGAAAATATGATATTTGTTAAGCCTTCGTGAGAGAGCTCATCAATCAGTTAATTAACAAAAAAGTAAATGTAGCTTTCTGTGCTCCACCTTCAGAGACCAGGCTCTATTCTGTGAGATGACACTGTCCAATATCAGAGTGACAGAGAGCAAGGCCCTTGACCAAAACCCAGCGCACTGAAAAAAAGTGGTGGCTTCGTCTAAATAAAACACTGGGCTTCCAAAGTATGAGGCACACACAGACCTGGACCAGGGCCCCAGCTCAAGAGAGCAACAAAACCTACAGCTGCTCTTGGGGGTTTTCCTCTGGAAAAGGTGGGTGAACCTAACAAACCCTGGACTACCAATCAGCTTGATGATTTATTCCTAAGAGAAGTCAAGCCACCATTTGGAGGCAACAGGAGGAGTCCCTCTTAAAGGGTGACCTGCCCTCCCCAAGTGACAGCGGTGGTTATATCAGTTTACAAAGCCTATGGAGCACTTGCAGCCTTTTTCAGGCCTCTTAGACAAAGAGCTATTATTATGGTGCTGTGAAGATCGGCTAATAATAGAGGGAACATCCTTCTAGTCTTTGGCAGTGATGACTTTAATTATATTTACTGTGGATTCTCAAACCAGTGGGTGTATAAATTGCACAAAGGCAAAATATAAGTTGTGTGTATAAAATTAATTTCATGGGGCACCGTAACGCTGTTAATCCTGAATGCTGGTGAGCGTGTGGCAATTAAACTGAGCTGCTCCCCAAACTATCATCCACATGAAGAGGAGCTCAGAATGGCCCAGGGAGGGGATGCAGGGTAAATGGGAATTGACCTCCCAGTGAGATGGGAGGAGGGGAAGATTCTGTCTGACTCTGCCACATAGAGGAAAGAGTTTAGTTCCTCTGAGCTGCAGGAACTGTTGGCAGAACAGCACAATCCAACAAGTGGACAAGAAAACTAAACCCACAGAAAACTCATCCAGGCAAGTACAACTCTTCCCTTACCTCCAGCTGATGACAGCCTGATACTGCACCACAGATGGTCTCTAAAGCACCAGCAGATTCAGCCCTTGAGACCCAGGTAAAGCCACTTTGAAATACACGAACTCAATCTTTTTGACTCTGTAATTTTGCAGGCAGTTATAATGCACCATTGGCATCAAACATGCGACTTTTTTAGAGGACCCATCTCTCAGACTTCTTGGTTTTGACCACAACCACTGCTTCCCATTCTGCGGCCTGACTCACCTCCTTCTCTTTTCCTCCCAGGAATGTAGTAATTGTTGGGTTCCAGAGTGCTAGAAACAAACACAGCTGGAAACACTGAGGAAAATGAAAGTCTGCCCTGGGAGGTGGGAGTGCCAAACATAAGAGCCTTTTTTTAGTTCAGGAAAAAAAAAAAAGAACTAAAAAAAAAAAAAAAAACAAAAAACAAAACTATTCAAAGTCTTTGCACCATCTGCATCTTGGCAGAGCTAATCCAAAGTTACCTAGATGATCTGGGTAAGAAAACAGCTACCAGTTGCCTAACTACAACCCCATGGGTGGCCCCACCTGGGTGGAGGTGAATCTGTGCTTCATACATCACAACCCGGTGACAATCAATTCTCTTTTACTAAATCCAGAGATGATTTAAAAGCCATATCACTGTTGCTCCTTCTGACAATGAAATCAAAAGATACTACCGTCGAGTGCCAAAACTTCCTGCTCAATTTTGTCAAAGATTAACCACATCTAAAGATGTGGTCATGAACATACTTATAGAAAACTGACTACCAGGGACCTGAGAGAGTAGGTATGTGTGTGTGTTGGGGAGGAGGTGTTCATTTCCCTTAAACACTTGAATACAACTGATTTACAGTGTATGATCCCCAGCACTGCATATGGCCCCCTGAATACCATCAGGAGTGATCCCTGAGCACAAAGCCAAGAGTAAACCTTGAGCACAACAGAGTATGGCCCAAATAAAGGAAACATTACTTGCTATAAGGATTGCATGCCTTTGTTTCCTAGTTCAGTGGATGGAGCTTGCCAACACACACACACACACACAAACACACGAAACTCATCGCATATTATATTATCAACACACAAAGATTTATTTGTCCAGAGTGTATAAGGAACATTGACCCAGCCAGGAAAAAAAATCAGATTCAAAACCATAGCAAATTTTGGGGTCAGTGATAGTAAAGTACTTGCATTGCACATAGCAAGCCCAGGTATTTATCCCTGGGACCACAAATGATCCCAAGTCCACCAAGAGTTACCACTGGGCTCAGAGCCAGGAGTAAGACCTACAAAAGGTGGCTCAAAAACAAACAAAAAAATGTGACAGACCTTCATAAAAAGAAAACATTAATTTTATAGCTATAAAGGCTATCAATAACCCCATTAATAAGCAGTAAAAAAAAGGAGACCATCATAAGGTTAATAACATCTATAAATTACAACTCAATCTTAAAACACAGTAAAATAAGATTTCACACCCAACAAACAGAATGAAGGAGATTTTTGTTGTTGTCACTGTTTTACAAATCTGATCACAGCCAAGTATCACCCAGCCACAGATCATTTCATGCACAGATGTGCCCTGGTACAATATCTATGGCAAGCAGCCACCATCATCTAGTAAAAACAAATCTGCACATAGCCCCAGACATAGTAATCCTGTCCCAGTATTCCTATGTGAAAAAAAAATCATGCAAATGTACAATAGAAACGATGCTAATACCAACCTTTCTCACAACTGCAAACAACACAAATGGCCATCAGCAGTTAAAATATTATTACATGGTGAAATATACCAATACTGTAATAAATCAAAATAATTTACAGCTTCATTAATACTCAAACTTTAAAAAAAAGGCAAGAAGTGGAAGAATACATGTTGCATGATTCCACCTATACAATGTGCAAATACAGCTAAAACCTCCACATACTGAAGAGGAAACAGCACTCTCCAAACAAGTGGAAGCAGAGATAAACAGATGGGACTATATTAAGCTGAGAAGCTTCTGCTCTTCAAAGGAAATAGTGCCCAGGATACAAAAGCCACCCACAGAAAGGGGGAAAGCTATACACAAAATACCCATCAGACAAGGGGCTAATATCTAAGATATCAAGGTACTGACAGATCTTAACAAGAAAAAAACATCTAACGCTATCAAAAAATGTGAGAAGATATGAACAAATAATTTCTCAAAGAAGAAATACAAATGGCCAAAAGGCACCTGAAAAAATGTTCCATATTACTAATTATCAGTGCTGGCGGTGATGTGAAGAGAAAGGAACTCTCATTCGCTGCTGGTGGTAATGCCGCCTAGTCCAGTCTTTATGGAAAACAATATGGAAATTCCTCAAAAAATTGAAAATTGAGCTTCTATATGATCCAGCTATAACACTCCTAGGGATATACCCTAGGAATACAAAAACGTCATACAAAAATCTCTTCTTCACACCTATTTTCATTGCGGCACTATTTACAATAGCCAGACTCTGGAAGTAACAAAGATGCCCTTCAACAGCGGACTGGCCAAAGAAATTGTGGTACGTATACACAATAGAATATTAGGCAGCTATCAGGAGAGGTGAAGTCATGTAATGTTCCTATACATGGATGGACATAGAAACTATTATGCTGAATGAAATAAGTCAGAAGGAAAGCGAAAGACACAGAATAGTCTCAATTATCTATGGGTTTTAAGAAAAACAAAAGACATTATTGTAATAATGCCCAGAGACTCATGATATAAATCTCACCACAAAGAGAGAAATAATTACACTGACAACTACCATGACAATGTTAATGAGTAAGAGAAATAAAATGCCTATCTCAAATACAGGCAGGGGTGTAGGAGGAGGGCAGGGGTGTAGGAGGAGGGAGATGGGGGACACTAGTCATGTGAATGTTGCCCTAGTGAAGGGAAGTGTTATTTTTATGACTGAAACCCAACTACAATCGTGTTTGTAATCACAGTGTTCAAACAAAGATATTATTAAATAATAAATAAATAAATAGGGCCAGAGCGATAGCACAGTGGTAAGGCATTTGCCTTCCACATGACCAATACAAGACAGACGGTGGTTCGAATCCCAGCATTCTATATGGTCCCCTAAACTTGCCAGGAGCGACTTCTGAGCACAGAACCAGGAATAACACCTCAGCACCGCCAGGTGTGACACAAAAACAAAAATAAATAAATAAATAAATAAAACCTTGTAAAGAAATCTTGAATTTTACATAGTAGATATTCTATTAACTGTGATATTAACTGGAGAGGTAGTTCAATATGCTGCACACATGCCTTGTATGGAAGGAAGGAAGGAAGGAAGGAAGGAAGGAAGGAAGGAAGGAAGGAAGGAAGGAAGGAAGGAAGGAAGGAAGGAAGGAAAAGAGAAAGACACAGGGCTCAGAGATGTGGCTTGTAATGAGCAAAAGCTTTCCATGTCGAGGTGCTAGGTTCTCTCTCTACAAGCACTGGGTGCAAATCACCCACTAATAATAGAGAAAGAAGGGGAGTTCCATTTTCTGAGGCAAAGGAATAACTTAGAAATGAAGGATAAGTGACTCAGAAGGCAGGACTCAATGTGGGAGCTTATCAAGTGCCCTCAACGAACTAACACCCTCTCTCTTACAGTTATATAGTAGGTACTTGTTCGTATTACTATCTTTCTTCTTTTGTTTTGTTTTGTTTTGAGGGTCACACAAGCAATAATCATGGTTTACTCTTGGTTCTATGTTTCATGATTACACCTGGAGTGGGTTGGGGGTTGAACCCAGGATGGCCATGTAGAAAGGGAAATAGTCTACCTATTGTGCTATTTCCCCGACTCTAATAATTTTTCTCTAAGTTATGTACAGGCTGATACCGATTCTTTACTACATATGTGTATTTGTAAGACATCTATCATTTAAAAAAGAAAAACAGAAGCCAAAATCCAAAGATTGGCTTACAAAAGACAATAACGTTTTAATTTCAAGGCTGACAGCTTGGCTGACTGGACCTTGTGAATCCCTAAAGAAGTGAAAGCATCAGAGACAGAACAAATATTCAACAAATTTCTGGAAAACAAAAAAGGAACATGAATTAGACGGGGGTTGGTGGGGGGGGGGGGAGGGTTAAGGCTCAGTGCCAGCAGGTGTGAGGGAGGGGAGAGGTGAGAACAGGGAGGAGACACATTCCCACTCACTCTCCACCCGGTAGTCAGGGCCCTGTGGAGGACAGATAAACAGCCCAGGTTTCCCAAGATCCTAAGGAGTGTGGTAGGAGGTGAAGAGGGCCTTGGAAAACTTCCACTGTGAATGTTGGTATCTCAGAGCAAATCCTCAGCTGTGAGAAGCAAAGCTGATGAGAAGACAAACCATCAAGAAAACATCATGCTTTGTTGTTGTAATTGTTTTAAGATTATCAAAATAAAAGCTCTGTGAAAGTACTTTAATGGTGAAAGAATGAATGAGAAGACAAAAAGAGAGATGAAGGAAAGAGCAGATTAAAAACAAAGAACCAGGGGCCAGAGCAGTGGCATAAGCTGTAGGGCATCTGCCGTACACACGCTAACCTTGGACGAACCACGATTCAATCCCCCAGCATCCCATATAGTCCCCCAAGCCAGGAGCGATTTCTGAGCTCATAGCCAGGAGTAACCCCTGAGCACCACTGAGCATGATCCAAAAGACAAACAAACAAAAAATCCAAAGAACCAAGGAGATGTGGCAGCCAACCAACAGACTCTTGTGGTTGGTGCCATGTTGAGGTATCTCCCATTCCCGCCTTGGCAGGTAGTTAACTCTGGGGTGACTTTCGGAGCAGAGAGCTGGATCCCAGGCCAAGGTAAGACATTCAAAATAACCCCTTTTGAGATTCCAAATTATGAAAACTAGAGGCTCTGACATGAGCCTCAAACTAGAAAGTCTTCTTATAGCTGGGAAGTATAAGTTTTTTGGCCCATGGCAAAGAAGAGAAAGGGTGAAGAAGAAACCAGAAAGGAAAAAGTAACAGTTATTCCTGTGTGGAGCCCATGCCAACATCCCAAATGGGTGGGTCCCCTGGTATCACTGAGACGGACTGCAAAACCCTGTCTTTTTAAGAACTGTTGTTTCTTCACAAAGTTAACTTGAGTGGGCTTTTGTTCTTCACAGCCCAGAGAGTCTATTGTGTGGAATTGCATGGTAACCAAGAGATCCCTCACTAGGCCTGGTCTCACGTGGGAACACCCTGTCTCTCAATGGGCCAATAAGCTGTGCGCACACAGTATCATCTCCCACGAGCTGTCATGCTGTCAACATCCTACACAAATGTGTGCTGTGTGGTATTGGGGACATTATTAAATTCATACGTGATCAAATACTCCTAGTAATTAAAGTGTCAAAATCCAAGAGTAAACATTCAGTGTTTTCAATGAAAACCTGAAATTGCCCAACAATTAGGAGAAGAAGAATGTTAAATTGCCTTATAATATAGAACAAGAGACTATAAATGGCTCAAGACTTGGAAAGAAAATGAATAAATTAAATGCCTTTGGTTATCTTCTCAGAGCTCTCCAATCATCCTGGAAAATGAGAAAGTTGTGCAAATTTTCACTTAGATGACATGGTAAAACTAATTTACTTAGGAAGGGCACAGGATGCCACTTGTCTAAATTAATCAGCACTGAATAAGGAAAAAAAATACTCTTTGAGGTTCAAGAAATAAAAGGAAACTCTTTTTGCATATTTGAAAGGTAACTTTCATGCATTCTCTGGCTGGGTAACCAGAGATTAACCATAGCATGAGAATCTGAAATCAGTGCCTTGAGATCCTTGATAAGTAAGTACTCAGGGCCAGAGTCAGGTTTAATCCCCAGAACTGAGCACTACCAGATGTGCCCCAACATCATTCAACATCCATCATCATCACCCTAACCTCATCCCACACACAGCCCAACACACAAACACAGCATTAAGAAGACCTCACAGGGGCCCGGGAGATAGCATGGAGGTAAGGCATTTGCCTTTCATGCAAAAGGTCATCGGTTCGAATCCCGGTGCCCCATATGGTCCCCCGTGCCTGCCAGGAGCAATTTCTGAGCATGGAGCCAGGAGTAACCTCTGAGCACTGCCGGGTGTGACCCAAAAACAAAAAAAAAAAAAAAAAAGAAGGCCTCACCACAGAAAAGGGGACAGCATGGCCACCAGGTGCAGAGTAGAAGAATGAATTATGTGTGCTCCTACCATCAGCAGTCAATAGTGCAGGTCTTTACTACATATTCTGACTTCATAAATCAGCAAAATTGCTCATACATACAATAACACAGAATCAATCCAACCACCAACTTTTTATCTTTCCAAGTTAATTCATTTGAAGTCGTTACTACTACTACTACTACTACTACTACTACTACTACTACTACTACTACTTCTACTACTACTACTACTAATAATAATAATAATAATACAGCTACTACTAGGCATTATCATCATTTAATTTTTTTTGCTTGGGGGCCACACATGGCAATTTTCAGGGATCACCCCTGGTGGTGGTCAGGAATCATATGCGGTATTCGGTGCTAGGAATGGAATTCAAGTCAACTGCATGCAAAGCAGGCACTTTGCCTATTATACTATCTCTCCAGTCTATCATCTACATTATTTTAAGAGGACACTCTAACATCAAAAATGTTGGAAGGGGGGCCGGGCGGTGGCGCTGGAGGTAAAGGTGCCTGCCTTACCACGCTAGCCTTGGACGGACCGCGGTTCGATCCCCCGTGCCCCATATGGTCCCCCA
>PVKC010051160.1:0-10457 GCA_004027635.1 Crocidura indochinensis
AAAAAAAAAAATGACAATTGAGGTAGAAAAGAGATTTTGATACAATTTAACCAGATTAGTTGTTTTCATTTAGAAAAATCACTGGAGGGGAGGGAGAGATAGCATGAAGGTAAGGAGTTTGCCTTTCATGCAGAAGGCCATTGGTTCGAATTCTGGGGTCCCATATGGTCCCCCGTGCCTGCCAGAAGCAATTTCTGAGCATGGAGTCAGGAGTAACCCCTGAGCACTACCGGGTGTGATCCTAAACCCACCCCCCCCCAAAAAAAAAATCACTGGTTAGTTGCCACTTCATTTTTCTTCTTAGACAGCATCAAAAAGTCAGAACATAATTTTTAAGAAATAGTAAAATGTTAAGTAAGAACTTGGACTGCTCTAAATTCACAGTGGGCAGAACAGAACAGCTTTCTCCAGGCCCAGAAAGTG
This sequence comes from Crocidura indochinensis, assembly GCA_004027635.1. Lineage (NCBI taxonomy): Eukaryota > Metazoa > Chordata > Mammalia > Eulipotyphla > Soricidae > Crocidura > Crocidura indochinensis. Next base: position 424 of record PVKC010051160.1, read on the forward strand.
TAGGCAGAGCTTTCACTCTTCAGTGTTAACAAGAATTTAATCATCTAGCCACACCTGCAGTGAAGAAAACTGCAATAAGGCATCCATCTGAATAGTCAAAGCTTCAATAAAAAATGGTAAGTCGATAAACAAAAGAGGAGAAAAAATAATATTGAAGGAATAATATAAGGAGCTGTGGAGAGATAGGAGAAATGAAATATCAACTCCTTTCAAAAAGGAATTGCTTCTATTGGGGACCCTCTGTGATAGAGATTTTTTTTAATAATATTATCTGGAGAGGTATTAGGGTGTGGAACTGCTGTGATAGAGATTTTTTTTAATGATCATAGGATCTGGAGAAGTATTATAATTGGTAAGGCATTCAGCTTGCATGCTGTCAACTATGGTTCAATCTTGTACCCTTCTGAACCTTCCAGGAGTGAGCCCTGAGCACAGGACCAGGAATAAGATCCAAGCACAGCTTGATATGGCCCCAAACAGAAAATAAATGAAAACACCTTGGTACTTGATTATTTTCACTTAACCATGCTGACTAAATCTGGGAACTAAACATGATTCTACCTTCCACTCTCTTTTCTATGTCTTCCCTTTACTACCAATACCAATAGGTGATGATAATAATGTTACAAAGGAAAATAAAACTTGGTCAAGTGAGATAGCCAAAAAAATTGAAGATGTATGCATAGCAGAAGGTTTGGAGTTTGATTCCTGGACCTCTACTCTTGGGGAAGCCATAATGGTCCCTGATCTACCTGAACAAAACTATATGACTAGGCCTGAATGCTGAATCTCCCAGCACACCAAATATAATTTGACCAGCCCATGGCCCTTCAGTACACTGCTTAGAACATTGCCTGTCCCCCAAAGAAAAACAGAAACTTTAAAGAAAGCCTTCATTTTTGTCATAAGAGTCCTCACTTTAACACACACTGAAAATTAGATTCACAAAATGAATGCTGACAGTCTGTGATGGAAAATGCAATATTCGTAACAGTTCAGGAGGTTAATCTCCACACCATGAATCATCAGGTAGATGCAAATCAAACAACAATGAAATATCATCTCATACCACAGAGACTAGCTCATATCACAAAGAACAAGAGCAACCAGTGTTGGTGAGAATGTGGGGAGAAAGGGATTTTTATTCACTGTTAGTGGAATTGTAAACTAGTCTAGTCTTTCTAGAAAAAAATCTTGATATTCCGCAAATAATTAGAAATTGTGGTTCCATATTTCCTAGGGGCCCAAAAAAGCTATTCAGAAAATCATTGTAGCACTATTCACATAGCCAGAATTTGGAAATAACCCAAGTGCCCAAGAACAGATGAGTTGATAAGAAACTATGGTATATCTACACCATGAAATTTATGAAGCTATTAAGAAAAATGAATTCATGAACTTTGCCTACACATGGATGGATATGGAGAGTATTATCTGAGAGAAATGAGTCAGAAGGAGAGGTGATAGGATGATCTCACCCACTTGTGGGATATTCAAAACATAGTAAAGGATAGAACAAAAAAGATAGTAAAAATAAAAGATAGTATTAATTTCCAAAGGCAATAGAGATTAGGAGAACCAGTTCATAGTAGAAATCTTGCCACAAATAACTAGGGAGTGCAGTTAGAGCAGAGAATTGATCACTATAACAATGATAGTTGGAAATGATCATTCTAGACAAGAACTGGGTGCTGAAAATTTATAAAGTGATATGTATGATACCCTTTCAATAACAATATTGAAAACAGTGCCTAGAAGGAAAAAAGGAAGAAGAGGGGAGAGAAGGAGAGAGAGAGAGAGAAAGAGAGAGAGAGAGAGAGACATGTTTGCCATAGAGGCAGGTGTTAAGGGGGAGGGAAACTGGGGACAATGGTATCGAGAAAGGCACACTGGTACAGAGTGTTGTACGTTGTATAACTGAAACTCAATCATGAACAACTTAGTAACTGCATATTTCACAAGATTCAATTGAAGAATTAATCAATTAAAAATAAAAAGCATAAAAGAAAATATATTTAAAAATAAAGAATACATACAGATCAAAGAAGTTTCATATTATTCTGATATCTTACAAAGTTTTTCCCAACTCCTTCTCTCAGAACAGTTAAAGATGTTGCTAGAAAAATGGTCAGTATACAATTTGAAGGCGATAAAACGCTAAAAATAGTTGGCTCATTTGCTAGGCATTGGATGCACAAAACTGCTCTTTTCCAAAGATTGTTTTCATTTGATCCCAAAACCAACAGAAGGCAATGATGTGGTTTACTTCAAATTGTGTTTATTTTTCTCCCTACTTCGTTGGCCTTTCCTAACATGCTATTTAGAAAATAGTAAAATAGGACTCTACCCAACAATTCATTAATCCTAATGCTTAGAACTGAGAAGCTAATAATGAGTGTTGATTGACATTTTCTTTTCTTTTCTTTTATTTGTTTTTTTAGGCCACACCCGTTTTGATGCTCAGGGGTTATTCCTGGCTAAGGGCTCAGAAATTGCCCCTGGCTTGAGGGAACCATATGGGATGCCGGGGGATAGAACTGCGGTCCTTCCTTGGCTAGCACTTGCAAGGCAGACACCTTACCTCTAGCGCCACATCACCAGCCCCTGACATTTTAATAGTCTGTACTATTTAGTAATTTGTGGGGAGGACTTTCAGGTTTGTATTTTTGCTTTTGTTTATTTTAGAAGAAAGATATATGCCTGCTAAACTTCTTAGCAATAACAAAAATATGCATATCTTTGATATTTGTTCCTGACATACACTTAGTTTCACTTCGCTAAATCAGAATAAATAAATACTCATGAATATAACCTTTTACTAAATGTGGCGTTCAATAGACTCTGGTGCTAGACCTTTGTGCAGATGAAGTTGAGAGAACATTTATCCAGGAGTCTTTGACTTGAGGTGTTTTACAGGATGATTGCCCAAAAGTTGTTATCTTCTTTTTTCTTCAACCAGCTGTAAAATTCGGGAGGATGTCCAAGAAGCAAAGAGACAGTTTGTATGCTGAGGTGCAAAAGCACCAGCAGCGGCTGCAGGAGCAACGGCAGCAGCAGAGTGGAGAAGCGGAAGCCCTGGCCAGGGTGTATAGCAGCAGCATCAGTAACGGGCTAAGCAACCTGAATAACGAGGCTAGCGGCACTTATGCCAATGGACATGTCATTGATCTGCCCAAGTCAGAGGGTTATTACAGCGTGGATTCTGGCCAGCCATCTCCTGATCAGTCAGGACTCGACATGACTGGAATCAAACAGATAAAGCAAGAACCTATCTATGACCTCACATCAGTCCCCAACTTGTTTACCTATAGCTCTTTCAACAATGGGCAGTTAGCACCAGGGATAACAATGACTGAGATCGGTAAGTGCAAGTCATCTCCTAGTAGTTCATCGTGGGAAATTTGCTTTGAAGTGCCTTGGTCCTATTGAGGATAGTTGTTTTCTGAAGTCTAAGTTAAAATGTTTGCATTTATAGTTACAGTGAGAAAAACACTGGGTTTCAAGATATATTCTTATAACTCTCATTGTTTCCCTACCCCACAGAAATGTATTTCAAGAAAGTGGGGAAAGTTAGAGGAAATTATAAATAGAATGATGCTATCTGTAAAGAGCAGATGCTATCTGTTGAATTTGGGTTCATCACTGAAGGGAAAAATGTTATTAATATAAACAAGAAAAATCAGCAAGTGTTCAAAGTGATGCTATTTAAAGTTAAATAGCTAAGGAGTATAGAAATAATATGTAATAACTGAATGAACAGAGCTTCAACTTGCCCTCTAAGAGAAATGAGGACAGAAGTTAAGGAAATGGAAGCTGCTTCCTACTTTGAAAAGATAGATAGGCTAGACTGAAAGACCTCTGTAGTTCTTTGTAAGCTTGAATTCAGGGATTCTAAATGGGAATAGAGTCTGAGTCACTGGCAATGACGAGTATAGTCTGAAAGTTATAGAACAACGAATAAGCTCCTTTGAGCAGGGCTCATCACAGGCATGATTTCGTCAGCAACCTGAGCTTCCTGCTGTGTTATAACATGGATTCCTAAGGGTGGTCTTCAAGGCTCTCTGAGGCATGCTCTCTATTGACCTGCTGCGATTTCATATTGCCTGTTAAACTCTGGAGTCTATTTATGTTTACTGTGATCACCTTCTCTCATTGACTGCCAAAAAAATATACTGATATATGTTTAACACATTATGATCTTCTTCATATTAACAGTGGAATAGCTACGGAAACATTGGCCACTCAGGTTGCCTAGCAGCATTCATTGTATAACAGGTCCTTGAATGATGTTTCAATCTGTTATTTCATAGTGATGTTGATGAGAGAAAAAAAAGTCTTTGTTGAAGTTTGATAAAATGACATTACTCAAGGGCCATCTTTCATCGTGCATCTTTTTTTTTTTTTTTTGAAGTAGAAATTTCCAAAAACCTCATAGGAAAAGTATCTAGAATCCAGCAACCTTGGAGGCCTCCTGACATAAGACTGTCAACCCAGTTCACTCATCTTTTAAAAGCAAACAATATAAGTTTGTAGATCACACAGTTGTTAGTTAATACTCATAAAACAATATTCTACTATCATCAAGGAACGTGGTGGCTCTTAGATGTCATTGTTTGTATACCATGTGCTTAGTCACCTTCTCTGTGTACACTGTGAGTAGAAGCCAAAAGCCAATGCATTTTTTAAATAAAGTTGATTGAATATATAATAAAATGCATGCCATATGTATCTTGGCTACTTCTACCATCTGTTTGAGGAAAAGGCACTGTTGAATAATTGCAGAACCTTAAATGTTATTTTGCCTCTTTGAGTAATTCTATGTGTGGCAGAGAAGTTGTTGACATAGCACCTGGAATGACATTCACAATTGAGAGAAACTGAAACTAAACAAATGTTATAAATAACCAAAGTTGTCATTTTTATTGCCATCATTAGCCTTGTCTTCAACTTCATCACAAACACATCACACAATTACTCTTCACAAGCATTTTTAAAAGTGAAGTAAGCAATATTATGACCAATATACAGATGTGTAAACAGAGGCCTAAGGATTTCTCATGATCTTCCCAAGATTTTTTTATTTGTTCATTATGACATAAGGCCAGTTTTTTCTTTTGACTTTATTTCTGGTTCCAGGCAAACTGATTCCATGAACATTTTTGTTTACTGTGCAACCTCCTATGTGCAGCCTCTGATGTATCAACAAACTGAACTGTCAACATTATGGACAGTACTTTTAAATTGAGACAGTCAATCTTTCCAAGAGGACATGTTAAAAATAGATAAACCATATCCATATTTCCCTTTTATCTTACTTTGTATATAATTGGCTGAGTCTACTATTAATTTGGAACACATGTTAAAAACCTAATGAAACAAAACAATAGTCCTTATGCAATCTTTTGTCCAATACCCAAAAAAGAAAAAAGTCTTGTGAGAATTCATAGCTCAGTTTTTTTTTTTATGATTCAGTGTCAGTTGAAACTAGTAAAGTAGACAGTATTGGGGGTAAGGTGTTTATCTTGTACATGGCCAGTCCTGTTTGATCCCTGTCACATGTAGTCCCCTGAACACTGATAGAAATGATCTCTGAGAACAGAGCTAAAAATTAGCCCAGAGCACTGCCAGGTGTGATCCCCAAAATAAACAAAACAAAAGAAAGAACAATAAAAGTGAAGTAGTATAAGAGCAAAGAAAAGCTGTAGCCAAATTTTCCAATCTGGACAACCCTAGACATTTTTTTTTGTTTTGTGTTGTTTTGTTTTGTTTTTGTTCTTGTTTTTGCTTTTGTTATGGGAACACACTCGGTGATGCTCAGGGGTTTCTTCTGGCTGTGTATTTAGAAATCACTCCTGGCTTGGGGGATCATATGGGACACCAGGGGATCGAACCATGGTCTGTCCTAGGTTAGCAAGTGCAAGGCAAATGCCCTACTGCTGCACCACCCATCTGGCCCCTAGACGAGTCAATTTTTTTCTCTCTGGCTCTCAACCTACTAATCTGTGTTCTAATGCATTTGGATTTGATGATCTCAAAAATCCATCCAGATTTTTTACACTACATTGACACCAAAAATGAACTAAATTAACTTTTCTCAATTATTTCAAGATACATTTGGAGAGATATAGGTTTTCTTTAACTTTTGAAAGTTTCTTTCATCAGACTTTTACAGATGCAACTGAACTCTGTTGTTCATTTTTTTTCAAGGATAACAAACTCCTAACCCTGCATTTACTCACATTTGGTTTAAACAGCAATGCCATCTAGTGGACACAAACTCAGAGTAGTGAATGTAATGGCAAGTTATGCAGAGCCACTTAGAGTCATTCTTTCCTAACCCATCCCCCAAATTGCCACTTATTTTATTATAACGCGAGTCAGCCATGATACCAATGGGCAAGATACCAATGCAGTGTGCAATGGTAACTAAAAACTCTGTTCCTGAGGCTGAGAAGTAGTTGCATAGAGAAGAGCTTCACAGTACTAAGTAGAACAGATGTGTACTTGAGTTCAATCTCAATTTCACTTGCCAATCAGACACAAAAATACTTCCTACTTTTTGCATCAATTATATTAGTTCCTATTTAAAATTTTTACATTCACAAAGTATCTGTAATAAATAGTCTCATTTATAATAACCATTGATTGAAGATGACATGATAGTCTTTTTGAACAGCTACACTGAGCAAAGCAATGTTATTTTCTCCTAATAGTACTATCAGGCCTGTTATTTACATTTTTCTTGATCAATTTTACAGATGAAAATAATTGAAACTCATACATTACAAGAAAAACATTTAAGAAAGCAAAAGTAAATATGTGAATCCTGATCTAAGCAACATCAAAAAACATTCTTTAAACTTCATATTGGGTTTCCTCCTATCGAATATAAAAGGGTACCTCTCAAGCTAATTGGCACTCTCACTGCAAAACATGCTCAGTGCTGGCTGCTTATCTGTGGCCTATCTTGGTGCTACAGGGAGCTTATGGAGTATGAATACTGACATTTTCACTTGATGAGCACTTACTAATCTAGCTGGTGGCAAGATGTCACAGAAAGAACCCTGTTCAAACAAAATAGAACCTTTCATTTAGCCATTAGATAAATTCAAGGCTGTATTACACTAAGTAATTTTTAACTTCTTTATTTGTTATTAGAAGACCTAGTCTTCTTCCTAAATTTCTGCAAAAAGAATGAAGTACATAAACTGTTATTCTGAAATTAGGTTGCTGAAAGCACATTTTTAAATGGTTTAATTTACTAATGCTTATGTATTCAGTCTTATAATTTCCAAATTTTAATAGAAGCAAACACATTTTATAAACCAGACAAAAAACTATATGAAAACTTGATGCTGATCTCCAAATCTGTGTATGTGTGTCAACTTTTAACAAATTGCCTCCAAAACACCAAAATCTTTGAAAGGAATTACTAAATTTTGATATATGAAGAAAACATGAAGTTTTTTCATTCATAAGGAAAACTTATACCTTCTTTTACCTGTACACTCAGGATCTCAGTAGAGAAATCACCCTAGTGTGCATCTGAAAAATAGTCAACACAGTGATTTTTATGATTTAGTTACATGGTCAGGCTTCTAAAGAGTTATAGTTATGTAATAAGACATACCATTGTGCTACTATACCAAAAATTCTTAAAAATATATGCTAGGGGCCCGGGAGATAGCATGGAGGTAAGGCGTTTGCCTTTCATGCAAAAGGTCATCGGTTCGAATCCCGGTGCCCCATATGGTCCCCCGTGCCTGCCAGGAGCAATTTCTGAGCATGGAGCCAAGAGTAACCCCTGAGCACTACCTAAATGTTTCAAGCACTCAGAGAAAATCTGGTTTTTATCTTTACAATTTAGAAATCAGACATGAAATAAATAATTGCAATTATTGTGTCATAGAACATAACCCTAGACTGTTCATTACTCTAATCTACATCTCATATCAGAATTATTTTATTTCTACTGCATTTGGAATAGGAAACGAAATGTGAAAAAAGCAAAGAGAAAAACTTTAAAGCATTTCAGAATGTTTCCCAAAATTCCACAGAAGAAAAAAAAAAGCTATGAAATAGGAGGACAAAAATAAGTTGTAAATTTTCTGATTCATAAGCATCATGATTGGGTGCTCAAACATTTGTGCTTCCCTTTAATTTTGTTAGGATGTTGGTACATTTCTTATCTGATGTTTGAATAAAGTATTAAAAATTAGTAACAGGTTTAGCCAGATTTTACTCAAGCAAGAATGATAAATGTGGTTTTTATCTTTGGAATATAATTTTGCAGCATTTACTGCCAGCTTAAAAAATATGGTTAAAGAATCCCCAATAAAGTAAAAAAAATAGAATGCTGAAGCGATAGCACAGAAGATGACCTGTTTGTTTTGCATGTAACCATCCCAAATTTAATCCATTTTCTATATGGTCCTCTGAATAATGACAGAAATTGACAGCCCTAAAATAAAACAAAACAGGTAAAACAGAAAAATGGAGACCTATTTTTTGATCATTTACTGTAACCAAAAAATTAGTTAGTGGATTCTATAAAATCATTACTAATTTTGTTGAATTTTGTGGGGTGTTTTTGTTTGTTTTTAGGGGAGAAGTTCTTTGATTTTAGGACCACACCCAGTGACTTTGGGGTTTACTCTTGACTCTTCACTCTGGAATCACTTCTAGTAATGTCCAAGGATCAGAGATTGAAACTGGGTGATCCATGTATATGACAAGAACCCTATCAGCTTACTATGTTCCAACCCTAATATTAACACTCATATTAAAAAAATCATTGAAAGTGTAATATTTTTAGACACAATCTAAACAACCAAATAATATACCAAATATATACCAAATATAAAATAAAAGAAAAATAGTTATCAAATTTTTTCCAACACTCAAGAGACAAACTGATTTTTCTCACATCAGCTCAGTTCAGTGCTCAATTTGTATTTTCTTCAGATAAATACAATTAAATGAGAATATAATCATACACATAAATTTTCCTTTTATATTTCTTTTATATTTATGGAGCCTGAAATTTTAACTCAAATATTGAGATAGGTTGCTAGAAAGCTAGTACAGAGGGGTAAGGCACTTGCCTTGCATTTGGGTAATCATGTTTTTTCCCCAGCAACATATATGATCCCCTCAGTATTGCCAGGATGGCCACTTAGCATAGCTAGGTGTGGCCTAAACTTTCCTTCCTCTTCTCCCAAATAGAGTTGAATATTTTTTAAATTCACCAATACTGGGCCAGAGTGATAGCATAGTAGTAGGTCATTTATCTTGTATGCAGCTGGCCTGAGACCAACCCTGGTTCAATCCTCGAATCCCAGATGGTCTCCTTAGCCTGCCAGGAGCAATGTTAGAGTGCAGATCCAGGAGTAAACCCTGAGCATCACCAAGTGTGACCTAGCCCCCCCACCCACCTAAATTCACCTCTTACTGCAATTGAATATTAAGAATGAAAAAATTAAAAGAAAAAAAAAGGTGAACACAAAGGAATCTATGCTGTGATTCCCTACAACTAGGAAAAAAAAAAACACCTAGTATACAGGAAGTTTTGGGGATTAATAGATTGGATACCTTGCATGTGTGAAGCTTTGGATCCTATCCTTTACACTATGTAGACAGGTAGCATCAAGTACTATTGAGCATTACTAACCATTACCATCACTATAATAGAACAACAAAAGTACTTTGTAAACAACAAAGTTCTGGAAAAATGTAAAGATCTACATTAAAAATGATACAAACTTGCATGCTTAATTTATGTACTCATAAACATATCTATGAGTATAGGGCATGCCTATTAGTCACTACATGCTTGTATCTATATTAACATAACTTTCTTAATGTGATATTATTCACTCAATTAGGCAAATGTTCTAAATAGTCTCTTCAAATTTGAATTGAAATTTTGAAAAATTGATCTTCCTTATTGGGCTTCCCTTGGAGATACTTGATTCAAATTATTTATTGACTCATTATTTAAAAATTTATAAGAAATTCTCATCCACTATGCAAAA
>PVKC010051161.1:0-10454 GCA_004027635.1 Crocidura indochinensis
ATGCATATGGTTACGGGAGCACAGAACCTGAGCTCTGTCAAATACAACAAAAAAATTAATTAATTAAAAATTTAATATTTAAAAATTAATACAAATGTAACATAAGAGCATACCAACATTATACTACAGGATAAGAAACGCTTTCAAGTATATGCATTTTAAATAATGTAACAAACTCCTCAAACAATAAAGCACATTATCTTAAACTCTTAAAATAAAAAGCCAGTTCGGGGACCGGGCGGTGGCGCTGGAGGTAAGGTGCCTGCCTTGCCTGCGCTAACCTAGGACGGACCACAGTTCGATCCCCCGGTTTCCCATATGGTTCCCCAAGCCAGGAGTGACTTCTAAGCATATAGCCAGGAGTAACCCCTGAGTGTCACCAGGTGTGGCCCAAAAACCAAAAATAAATAAATAAAAAGTCAGTTCATCATCTCTAAATGCCCAATGCTATCAATGTTAACACTGAAGCATCTTGATAATGACTCTTAAATGTTAACTTGGTTGGTTAGATCAGATGTCAAGGATACAGCTAAATATTCGGGATATTCCTGTGATGGCTTTTCTTATTTTTTTGTCTTAAACTATAGTTTTGAGTCTAATTTTATTATTTTTAAAATTGTAATAGTTGTTTCACATTATTGTATATAATTCAGCAGTATTTGAGTGTGTTTTTTTTTTCCACACACTTCTTCAAAAGCAAGTTTTCACATCAAACTTGCCATAAAAGTACCTAAATCTCTTCTTCATTTATTGAACTCTTTTTAACCATGTGACTCCCTATTCCTTCTTGCCTCTGGCAAAAAGTTTTGGGAATCTGGGATCAGAGAGATAGCAAAGCAGTAGGGCGTTTGCCTTGCACGCAGGACATTGGTTCGAATCCCAGAATCCCACCCCGCAAGCCTGCTGGGGGTGATTTCTGAGCATAGAGCCAGAAGTAGCCAAAACACCAAAAAAAAAAAAAAAGTTTGGGGGTCCAAATACAATATTGAGCTTTGGATTGGTTCTGTCTGTTTACTTGTTTTGCTTGTCTAAGTGAGATTATGTAGTCATTTCTTTCTCTTTGATGCCACTTAATCTATCTTCGAATGTCATACACATCCCAAAGAGCAAAGTTTTATTTTCCCTTGTACCTGATTAAGCAGTATTCTATTGTGAATATTTAATATATCTTATTTAGCTATTCATTTTCATTGGGCACTTGGGTTGTTTCCATATCATTTTATTATTATTATTGTGCAGCAATGAAGAGAGGAGCACATATATACATTTAAATTAGAGGTTTTATATCCTTTAGATAAAAATAGATGTATTGAATCAAATGTTATTCTATTTTTTAGCACCTAGAAAAATCGCCATACCATGTTACAAAAACTCTAGAATAACTTGCCAACACTAATTTCTGGTTTATATGAGCTATATCATTCTCAAAAGTGCAAGGTGATTTCATCATTGTAATTCTGACTTGAGTTTCCCTTATAAGTGGAGCTGAATATTTTTACACATTTCAATTCAATTTTGGACAAATTCTTTGTTTGAATTTTATGAGTTCCTTTTGGACATTGGTATTTATGCACTTATCAGATATGGTGTGCAAATATTTTCTCCCACTCAATAGGATATCTTTCTGTTTTACTGATAGTTTCTTTCATCATGCTGATTTCTTTTAGTTTGACACTGTTCCAACTACTATTTCCCTTGCTATCGGAGTCAAGATAACAAAGACTTCTATCAAGCCAATGTTATAAAATTTTGCCTACATACTTACTTTTTATGCTTTCAGATCTTACATATAGATATTTTAAAATATTTCATGTGCATATATTGAACACCTTTTGTAACTATCCAGTTTTCCTAGTAGCATTTGTTGAAGAGAATTTTCTTTTCTACACTGTATCGTCTTCACCTTTGTGGAAAATTGACTGTCTATATGTGTCTATTTATTTCCAAGTTTTATATTTCATTTCTTTGGATCATATGCCTATTTTATGGTATGATACCATACTGTTAATAATCTAGCTCTTTAATATAGTTTGAAGCAGATACCATGATTCTTCTAATCATTTTGTCTTAGGATTGCTTTTAATGTTTAGAATTCTTTATGGTCTCATATAAATTTCAGTAATGTGTGTTCTACTTCCTTGTGGAATATCTTTAGAACTTTGGTAGATACTATATTCAGTCTGAAAATTTCTTTGAGTAGAAATATAAATTTAACTATGTTAATTCTTGTGATCAACGAACAATACTCTTGCTACTTTTACCTTATTTTTATTTCTTTCAACAATGTTTTATAGTTTTCATGTACAAATCTATGTACCTCTTGCAAATGCCTACATATTGAGTTATATTGTAGGAGAGTAAATAAAATTCTTTCCTTGATTTCTTTATCGCATGAAGGATTTTTATAAATAAAATTAATATTTACACATTTCAATTTAAGTAAAACAGATTACCTTCCATAATGGGGGGTGTCATCCAATTAGCTGATGGCTATTATAGAACAAAGACTGTTTCCTCTGAACAAGAGATTGTGTCATAAGACTGCTTTAACTCTTCCCTATCTACTTTATTAGAAAAAGAAAGAAGATATATACACAGAGACACACATACATAGTCACACATCACTATCTACATCGATCAAGCATTTAGTTTCTACCAAATTCTGTAGTAAGAGCTTTATATGTATTAGCTACTTAATTCTCACCACATCCTATAAGGTAGATGACTATATTTTTCAAATCAGTAAACTGCAACTAAGAAAGTGAACTACTTTCCCAAGGTCACAGAGCTTCATATCCTAGGTGAAAAACTACTTTAAACCTTAGATTATGAAACTATATGTTATAAGTAAACATAGAACTTGGGAAAAATACAATTCAGTATAAACTGAATTTTTGAACAAGAAATGACCAAAAATTAATTCCAAACTAACCACATAATGAATCCAACACATTCTTATACTGCATTTCTCACGGGAAAAGGGGTCATAAGTGGAAAAAGTTTAAGAACGCCTGTTCTAAACTAGTTTTCTAATCTTCAAAGTCCATGATCTTAACAGATGTGTAAGGATTCCATGACCTCTAGCCTCCTTTGGCTTTGAGATACACTTTCTTTGGTATTCTTAGGACTTTGTCTCCTATCTCTGACTACACTATTAAATGATGCTCATCAGGTTTTCCTCTTAATCCGCTGTTCTTTTCTCTCCATGGGATTTCAATCACTCTCACCTTGTCTACTTTCACCTACATGCTGATAACTCCAAATTTATCTCTCCAGCTTTTAAGCTTCAGACTCTTTCATCCAAAGGCTGCTGGACTTCTCTATTACAAAGTCTTACTCAGTTTCAAGTTCAAAACTGAACTTAAGTTTTTCTTCAAAACATTTCTTCCTTTTCTTTGTCACAGTCAAACATTATTCAAGCAGGCAGGCTTTTTTTTTTTTTTTTTTTGGTGGTAAAGAGGCAGTAGGGAGCCACAGCTCGATCCATGCTGGGGCTCAAGGAGCCCTATGGGTGCCAGGGATCAGATCCATCATGCAAGGCAAGAGTTCTACCTGCTGCTATTTCTCTGTTCTCCATAGCTGTCAGTATCTTAAGCTCTTCACCTTATTTACATGCAGTAACCAAGTTTTTCTGGTTTTACTCCCAGACACCTCTTCTGCAGCCACTAGTGTAACACTAAAGCATTTTTCTGTAGGATGTTCCTAGAAAACCAAAACCCTCCCATCTCTCTCATTCCTGTCTTCAATTATATCCTTCACACAAGTAAGTGATCTCAGGAAAGACAGGTATCACTCTCCTGATTAAAATATTTCATGACACCAGTGCTTGTTTATAAGATAATGTTGGGGCCCGGGAGATAGCATGGAGGTAAGGCGTTTGCCTTTCATGCAAAAGGTCATTAGTTCGAATCCCGGTGCCCCATATGGTCCCCCGTGCCTGACAGGAGCAATTTCTGATCATGGAGCCAGGAGTAACCCCTGAGCACTGCCGGGTGTGACCCAAAAACCAAAAAAAGAAAAAAAAGAAAAAAAAGATAATGTATAGACTCTATAACCTAATTTATTATAAACTTTATAACCTAGTTTATTATAACCCTAAACATACCTATTTAATGAAAACAAGTAGCATTTACAGATTACTTTGTTCTACTTCATTCTTAAACACTTTTTCTTTTGAAATATTCTATCTGACAAAATTGAACTTCTTTGCTCTTTCAGATATCAGGATATTTTTCTCATACAGACCAGTGTATTCCCATAGTATAGATTTTCTTTCTTTCTTTTTTTTTTCCCCAGGTACTGTTCCCCAGCTAATTCTCTCTACTTTTCAAATACAGATACTGTAACAAAAATGTAGATTATCACTTCACAATGGAAAATAGCCAATGGTTCCAATGGTTTCTAACTTGTACTTTAAAATTGCACAATAAGATACAATGACTAGATAACAGGGTTTTTGAACCATGGCCTTAAAATAATCAAGGTTTTATACTTTGACCACCTCATCATCATCATCAATATTGCTCTTGTTATTCCCTAAATCCCTATCTTTTATCACTGTTTCTACATTATATATAAAAACTACTCTTATATTTCCACCTTCTCTTACTAAACAAAGAACATCTTGAAGACAAAAATAGTATTTTGCTTTCTTATTACCCCAGTAATTAAAACAATCTTCTACCTTAGCAGTTTTCACTTTATGAATATTAAAGAGCATTACATGGGGGAACAGAGATACTGCTCAATGGGCTGGAACATATACTGTGCAATAGATCTTCAACTCAGCATGATCCTCCAAGTACAGAGAGTGATCACTAAGCAATGCCAGCAGGACCCATCAAAAGAATAACTATATGGTAACCCAAAATGACAAATGGATGGTAGAGAGAAAGCAATCAATACCTCTCTCCTCTACTATTAACAATACAGTCAACAGAGTGAGTTATTACCTGTGAAGCAGAGCTCGATAAGCAGTAAAATATGGGATACCAATGGCTGCTCCTTGTTGAAAGCTCAGTTTCTCTGGTAGTGCATAAACAGTATGGTCTGAAGCAAGAGCATACTCAGCATAGCCACCGGTGATCGTGCTGGTAGTAAAAACTCTGTCACCTTTCTTGGGAAAGTAATAATTGAGTAAATGCATCATGAATAAAAATGACATAAAAGGGTTATAAATCTCTAAAATGCAGCCTTTTAAATTAATTTACTTCTTATGGGGTCAGAGAGATAACACAGCAGTAAGGCATTTGCCTTGCATGGGGCCAATCCAGGACGGACCAGGTTCAATTCCTGGCATCCCATATGGTCCCCCAAGCTTGCCAGGAGTGATTTCTGAGCATAGGTCCAGGAGTAACCCCAGAGCTCCGCTGGGTGTGGCCCAAAACTCAATCAATTAATAAATAAATAAACTGCTAAAAAATTTATTTGCTTCTTTGGTTTTTGGGGGGTAGGGGAATCACCCAGTGTTCCTTAATCCTGATTTTTTGCAATGTGCTCAAGGATAACTCCTGGAAGAGGAGTGATCAAGGACTCATATGGGGTTCTAGGAATTGAACACTTGAACAGTACCTCATCTACTGTATAATCTCTCCAGGCTAATGCAACCAATTATTAAACAAGTGACTTTTTGAGGCTAGACAGTAATGAGTTTTAATATATTATTTCAATGTCTGTATTTTTATAAAAGTAACTATAAAATGAAATTCTTAAATGTTTTATGAAATTAATATCATTAAGAAGAAAACAGGGGGTCCAGGAGATAGCATGGAGGTAAGGCATTTGCCTTTCATGCAAAAGGTCATCGGTTCGAATCCCGGTGCCCCATATGGTCCCCTGGGCCTGCCAGGAGCAATTTCTGAGCATGGAGCCAGGAGTAACCCCTGAGCACTGCCGGGTGTGACCCAAAAACCAAAAAAAAGAAGAAAACAGAAGATAGGAAGAAAGAGAAAAGAAAAACCTCTAACCAACATGATGGCAACTAACCTTAATTGTGCTAGATATTTATCTGTGCTAGATAAATATCATTCACTATTTGATTATGATCAAACCAATTTTCAGAAAAGCCTTTAAGGTAATTATGTAGATAATTATATATTATATATAGGTTAATATATATGATTATATAATACATATATTACATATAAATGTATTATATAACTATTATAGATCAATACAAATGTATATAGATACAGATATTATATATTATAAAGGTATTATATGATTAGAAAACTATATTATATAGATGAGAAAACTAAGCCTCAAATAAGTTCTGAAATTTGCTCAGAATAAAGAGTTAATTTGTTGCACTTCAGAGAAGTGATTAAGTTTTCCAAAAAATACTTGGGAGAAGAAACAAAATGTTCAATTTCTTCTATAAGATTTACAGCAAAAAAGCAGTAAACTTTCATAAACCAAGACAGGTTCTTTACTTTCCTGTCGACCAATAACAGACCAAACTCAATACATGTCTGTATTGATACTTGTTAGTGAAAAGCAAAAGATTCACTAAGGCTGAGGCAAACACTAAAAATATCAATGATTGATCACTATGCCTACCTGCCCACTCCAACATCTACCCCAATTACTTTATCTTTTAAAAATAACAACTATTCCTTGGAATAAGTAAAACATTAAAGGAATAATTCTTAATATGTTTAAGTTTTCCATATCATAAACAAATCAGAAAAATGTAATTGCCCTATACTGTGCATCAGAGAGCCAAAAGATGAAAGTGGTACCAAGGAGTCAAATATCACAACAATGTTATTTGCAAATGGTCAAGGATAACTCTGAGAATATCAATCCTGTTTTTAGAGTTTTAAAACATGATAATTTGATTTCAATTCAATTCAAATATGTACAAAAAATTCACTATATACAAAGCACTACTTTGCATTCTGTGAAGCATAATAAAAAGACAGTCCCCTTAAACTGAGGTATTTTGAAACCCTAATGGAAAGAAAGGAAGAAATAATTACAAAGCATGGAAAATATGAGGAAACACCAGAGAGTTAAAGAAAGGAATTGACTCTAAATTGAGGGAATATAAAACAACTACATGAATAAGCTAATATTTGAGATTGGTTATAAAGAAAAGAGAGCAAGACTTTTAAAACTAGGAAGGCTGAGTTGTCAGTGGTGAAAAAGAAACTAAAAGAATAGGGTCAGAGTAAATAATGAAAAGGGGACAACACAGAAACCCCAATTAATTTTTTTATTTTAGTTTTGGGACCACACATAGCTGTGCTCAAGGTGCTCCTGGTTCTGCAGTCAGTGATCACTGCTGGTGGGCTTGGGGCCCATCTGGAATGCTGAGGATCAAACTTGGATGGAAACATGCAAGGGAAGCACCATACCACCCTTACTAATAATTCTGGCCCCAGATTCCCCAATCAATAATTAGTTTCACATATAAAATTACATTTCAGAAGATAAAGTAAAAATAATTGAAAATTAGAGCATAAAATCCCCTTAACCCATATTAGTCAGTTTAACTTTCATTCTTCCAAGTGGAAAAAAATACAATATAAATGAGAGTGATAAAAGTCTATGGAGAGGCAGGGAAGAACAAGTCATGAATAATCTACAGGGTGGGATAGATCAAAGGGCTGGAGCACAAGCTTTATACCTGAGAGGCCCAGGTTCAAGCCCAGAAACTAATCTTCATTGTTTCTGATTACTAGCAAGACAACCTCTTGAATACTAAGCAAGGTACAACTGCTGAGCACTGCTGGGTATGGTCCTCAAACAAACAACAGGGCAAAAGAAAGGGAAATAAGGGTGGAAAATAAGCAGGAGGCAGAGCATGACAGTCTTCCTTTGTAACATAAGCAAGAATAAATATCAAGTAACAAATATATCGTTACATGTAAGAATTACATCCTAGAAAATCATCATTAAAGAAATCCAGAGATTTCTATAGCCAAAGATTCCTGGATGTTGACCATGTAGGTTAGCCATGCTTCAACTCAAACCTCTTGATGACAAAAAGTGTTCTCAGTCTGTGCTGCTCAATAGGATAGTCACAAGACAGACAGCTGGGGTCAATAAGAATCTAAAATATTGCTATTATAACTGATATATATTTGTTATTTTAAAGTGCCACATCTTGTTAGTTGGTGGCTACTATTTTAGACACCCTAAGGCCAAAGCACAATAGAAGTTCTAAGCTAAATATATTATACATGATTAATGAAACCTGGGGGCATGCAGAGGATCACCATCAAGAAGATAGAGAACATAAATAGCAGAGGCTTGAGTGACATCAAGATCTAAAGAGTAACCAGAGGGGAAAAGGGCTGGTAAACGGATTCCTGGAGCAGCAGGGGGATGGAGATCAGGAGAAAATGATGTCATTGAAGCTAAAGAAAATGATTTTTTTTAAAGAAATAATGATGGGAATGTCAAATATCAGAGAAAATTCAAGAGGAGATAACATAAAAGACCCATTAACTCCAGAAATAGAAAGGCTATTAGTGACATTAGCAAGACTCATTTCAGTGGAGCAAGGGGGCAGAAGCCAGGTTGCCAAGGGTTGGAAAGTGGAAAGCCATAGGAATTGGAAGGTCTTCCTCAAGGAAGCGGGGAATGTGGGGGAACATTCATCTTTGTTGAAGTATAATTTGGGCAAATTGTGCTGTCAAACCTAAGCAAGTCAAGGGATTGTGAGCAAAGATGCTAAAGCATAAATACACTATGTATGTTTTATATGTCTTTTTGGCAGATAGAAAACAAAAGCCCTGATCATAGGATTTTCATTGACTCAATCACCTTGGTGTGAATCAGGGCTCTAAAGAAATGTATAATAACCTTGGGGTTTTTTTTTATCTTTAATTATTTAAAAGCATTGGCATGACCTTTATTCTGTGAAGCTGAATTATAGACTGAATGAAAAATTATGCTAACGTGTTGAGAGTTAGGATATAACATAATTTTGTTGACATATTTCTGTTATTTGTTGACATATATTTCTATTATTTGTTGACATATATTTGTTATATCAAAAGTATCACAATTAAATCCTATAAGGATGTTAAAGAACAGAAATTACCCAACATTCATTCCTAACCATGCAAATAAGCAAAAGTGTCTGAATAAAAAAAATTTAGTTTTTAACTAGAGGAGTACCCCAAGTGACAGAAATCATGTAAGGGGGCCTTTAAAAGACATATATCGTCACATTTGAAAAGTTACCTTAAATTACTTTAAGAAAAAACTATTAAGTTAAAATAAAAACAATTTTAAAATGTGATACCTTGAAAGTAGATACATTATCTCCAATAGCTTCTATTATCCCAGCTACATCTGTACCAGGAGTATAGGGTAAGAGTGGTATTCTACTATAGGTTCCAGAACGAATATATGTCTCCACTGGATTAATGCCGCAAGCATGTACTTTTATTAGAACCTGCAATAACAATATATCTGATTTCACAAAAAGCACCATATTGCCAGGACTGCACTGATTATGAGGGTAATACAAATGGACTTTCAACAAGCACCTGTTTCAGTATGGTAAAACGACAAATAAAAACCTAAGAATGAATGACTTATAAGCCATAGAAAACCATATTCCAAGTTAACAGTGGTAAAAATATTTTGTGGTAGAGAACACAATGTACTCATCAAATGTTATTTCTTCTTCCTCATACATAATATTATTTTCTAGCCTCTCTCATAATTCTGAGTTCTAGCAAGGACTAAGCAGCCACTCTCAGACCTGGTCCATAGTAACCTTCAGAGGCAATCCACTTTGTGCTTCTTTCCTCTCTACATGACCTCAGAAGACAGGTGGAAAGTGACAAAAACACTGAATGGCGGAGCTGTGATTCCTAAGTATTGCAAGAGGTCAGTTACCCATCAAGATTTTAGAATTGGGTTTAGTAAGTGAAAAATAATTTCCTATTTCTGAACTCTTGAGATTTCTAGGTTAGGTCTATCACAGAAACTTATTTTTCTTTTATTTAGAATGATTAATTAGGCTATAAGATAAAGGGAAGATTTTTAAATTGTGGTATGTGAATGAAGCTTTAAGGAAAAACTAAAATTCTTTTAGAATAGAAGAAAAATCTTCACTGACAATGATTTAATATTACATTTAAATTCTCTTGTTTTATTGCCACCTTTTTGTGGGGGGAAAGCACCCTGGCAGTGCTCAGAGCTTACTCTTAGCTCTGCTTTAGGAATCACTTATGGCAAAGTCAGGAAACTAGACAGGGTGCCTTGGCTCAAATCCAAGTCAGCTCCATGCAAAGTAAGCTGCAATATCTCTCTAACTCCTACATTTAAATTATCTTAAAACTGTGTTCAAGAAAACCTCACACATGCATATTATTTTCCTATTATGTGCAAAATAAAAATCATGGAAGTCTGTAACAGTATAATGTGTTTAAATTACCTTTACTTCGTGCAGAAAAATCCTATTATAGTACATTTTCAACTTCAATTTTTTT
>PVKC010051162.1:0-10468 GCA_004027635.1 Crocidura indochinensis
AGAGGACAGCAAGCGAAAGATAAACACAAAGAGAAGACAAACTCACAGTTCTTTGCAGTTGGCCACCCTAGGCAGGTGTGGATTCGCAGAGGTTCCCAGCCTGATGTCACGAGTCCATGCTAACTTTTATTAGCCCGAGTTAACAGAACAAAGGTAATTCCCCTGGGTGGTGGCTTAGTTGACATAGTTAAAGGTATGTGATGTTTATTAAACTGAGGTTAGTTCCTAACTGAGCCTAGTGAGTTTTTACAACTTAAAAAGGTGAGAGGAGAAAAAGGAAAGCAGGGAGTGCAGTGTCTACATTCAGGAAGAGTATTTTAGATTAAAAGATATTGTTTGGTCATTATGGGATGATTAGTAAGGAAGCTCAGATCCAGAAACAACTTCTGCAACAGTATAGTATTTCTGCTCTTCTTTGTGTCCTATCTGTTTCATAAATCATATTAAAGAATTTATTTTGAGTTCATCTGTAGCTTTTGGTAAAATTCACTCTTTGAACTTTTAGCAAAGCACAAGCTTCTTTGTCCCAAGTGTGAGCTTCTGTAGAGAAGACAAGATCAGACCAAACCCAAATATTTGAAAAGTGCCTATTGGGGCAGGAGCAGATACAAGTACTATAATAACATGAGGGTAGTCTTTAGATCTAGGAGCCACCAGCTCCCTTCATACTTTAAAATAACTCTGATGATACAAATATTGAGTCAATTTATAAATAAAAGTACAGTATATATTCTGTTCATGAGACATTGATTAAGGAGCCTATGATGCAAAAGCTCAAGGCTGAACAGTTTAAAATTATTGCAGTACATTTTATCAAATAAAATAAACAAGTTAAATGCAAATCAGTGGTTTGTATTAAAAATGCTAATACTTAAAATGTAGAATGCAAGAAGAAAATGATCTTATCTATTTTATTTCATCAAGATTATTTTAAGAACTCAATTTTAATTAAAATTGTGAACATTTTACTACTATGATCTGGTATGAATCTAGTATTTTTTAATTTATTTTTAAGTGTCATTGTTATATTATCACAATGGTGATGGGAACGTTGCACTGGTGATGGGTGGTGTTCATTACATGACTGAAACCCAAACACAATCATACATGTAATCAAGGTGTTTAAATAAAATATATTAAAAAATAAAATATCACATTCTGTTTGTATGCATTTGTTTCTGTATGTTCACTCCCCCAAATACTCACTCCATCAGGAAGGGAGAAATGTTTTGCAAATATCTTTGTCAGGAAGGTGAGAGGTCTGAGGTCATACAAATGCATTATTTTAATAAGAGAGAAAATCAAACTGATATAGGGGCCAAAAATATTTTCACAAAGGTAGAAACGTTTGTAGAAATAGTACTCTAAATTCAAATTGAAAGATGATGTCCAGGAATCTAAGAAAATTTCAAGGAAAGCTATGCAGGCATATACTTTTTTTGGTGTCAGACTAAAATAATATAAATAAATTTATACATCCACACAATTTCCATGCCTAGCTATAGCTTATCAAAGTAGCATTGGAACTAAAGATGAAAGACCCTGACTGACAGAGTTGTGCTAGAAAGGAGAAAAATCTGGCCCAAATGTCGAAATGTTGCTCTGAATCTAATGTAATTTATTTTTGAGGGGCCTGGGAGATAGCATGGAGGTAAGGCGTTTGCCTTTCATGCAAAAGGTCATCGGTTCGAATCCCGGTGCCCCATATGGTCCCCCGTGCCTGCCAGGAGCAATTTCTGAGCATGGAGCCAGGAGCACTGCCGGGTGTGACCCAAAAACCAAAAAAAAAAAAAAATTTTTATTTTTGAGATTTGAGATAATCCTAGAGTTTATATTGAGTGAAGCTATTTTTAGTTTTTTTAATTGTCTTTTCAAATCAACTACTGACTCCCTTTAACTCTTTCAGTCTAGCAAATCTCCCCAGTAGATGGTATCACTATTATGGCAACCATATAACCTTTGTCCTTTTCTTAGGAGATCTGACTTGTGCATAAGTGCAAAGATCCTCCTGGAAACATCTCAGTATAATTCCAGATAGGACACTTCACACTCATCATCAGTTTTGTTGAAATGTTTTAAAGTACAACTGTTCAAGACTTTCCAAATATGCTTTACTTATGCTTATGCTCATCCCACATTGTTGTTCTCTGAGCATACATAATAGTTTAGTTGATAAGATTTATCCTATTAGTGGAACAAGATATTTTATAGAGCAATTGTGAGTTATGCTTGTGTTCAAGTATCTTTCTAAAATCTCCATTTATGATAACTTACCTAGATCTTGTTTTTTACTTAAATGTTCATCCTACTAAAACTACTAGATTTAGTAGTAAAGCACACACACAAACACACACACACACACACACACAAAGATATAAAATACAATCTTAAATGCCTAGGAACATTTTGTTCACAGCATTTTTATAAATAAAATCATCAATTTCCAAATCTCTTATATGTGAACTTGTTTACTAGTTAAAGTGTAGTTATAGTCTATAATAAATATTCTAATTGCTTTCTTGGGCACACAACTAACTGTGAAAACAAAACAAACAAACAAAAATAAACCACAACTGTGTTCCCAGTCACATGCTACTATTTGGGTGTGGTCAAGGTGAAGGTTTGGATTATTTCCATTTTTCTGCAGTCAGTATTAAACCTCTCCATTACAAATGTACTGTGATGCTTTTCATATATTTATGCTTTTGGGTGCTTTTGATACTATAAGGACCTGACTATAGTACTGAAGTTATGTCTAGTGTTAGTAATCTCAAAAATGCAATGAATCTTGTCACATTATAAAAAGACATTTTGTATTTTTAATAAGATTCCTTTCAATGTAAATTATCATCGATGATTTCATTCATAAAAATGCTGTGACCAAAAAGTTCCTAGGCATTTAAGATTGTATTTTCTCTGGGAACAATGAGTCAATGTTTGTTATCTCAAAATTTTTGTTAAATACAACTACTGCAAATAATAACTGTGTGTTTGTGTTTACTCTTATATTGTTCATTTGTTTTCATTTTGGGCCACACTAGGCAGTGCTCAGGGGTTACTCTCAGTTTTGCACTCAGAAATTACTCTTGGCAGGCTTGGGGAACATATGGCATGTCAGAGATCCAACCCAGGTAGGCTGTGTGCAAGTCAGCACCTTAGTTGCTGTGTTATTACTCCAGCTACAAAAACTTTGGACTCTTTATTTTTTAATATTTTGGGGGGGATCACACCAGTGGGGGGTCATATTCAGGGAATGCTCCTGGCTTTGCACTTAGGAGTCACTCCTGCCAGCATCAAAAGATCATCTGGAATGCTAGGAATTGATCCTGAGTTAGTTGCTTACAAGACAAGCTCCCTAATCACCATACTATCTCTAGGTTCTTCTGCTTATTTTTATCTTACTGTATGATATCATTATCTGATGATCATTTGCATTTACAAAATTATTTGATATATGTGACTAGCATAATAATGTGACTTTAAAATGTGATTCATTAAAGCATTGTCTCAATACATATATATGTGGAACTATATGTGATTATATCTAAGCTATGTGTAGAGATTACAGAAATTACTGCTGGCAAACTCACAGGATCATATGGGATGCCAGGGATTGAACCAGGTCAGCTGTATGCAAGACAAATTCTTTATCTGCTGTACTACTCTTCTAGTCCCCAGCTCTTGAATGATATTTGCTTTACTCTTGATCCTGTTTTTCTAGCTATAAAAGTAGTGACAACACTAATACATAACTTATAGTATAATTTCAAAGATGAAGTAAATTAATATTAAGTATTAATTGAATTTCAAAAACTTTTAAGTGTTATCTAAGTTGGCATATGCATAAGAATGTGCATTAGAATTTTATTAGATAACAATTATCTATCAGTAAATTAATTATTGTTGAAATAAGTATTATTAATATAATATACAGTCAAAAAGTATATATTTTATATACATTTCAGTATAGAATAATTTTTATTATAAATATAATTTTTATTACCACAACTATGAGAAATTGGAATGTTTTATTACCCTTTAAAGTAATGGCCATATTTGATTACTTTGTTTATCTCCATTGAAAAGTAATGCCAAATCTTTGTTTTCTATTATGCTTTCACACAACGTTCTGTGACCCAGATGTCCTGACATATGCTAGTTACTGGTATAGGTTTTTAAACTTTATGTATTTATTGATTAATTGTTTGATTGGTTTTTGGACCACACACAACAGCGATCAGGAGTACTCCTGTCTCTGCAATAGAAATAGCTCTGGCAGGCTAGGGGACTATATGAGATGCTGGGAATTAAACTGAGTCCTTCTTAGGTCAACCTCATGCAAGGCAAATCCCCTACCTCTGTGCTATCTCTCTGGACCCGGCATATTTTTTTTGTTTGTTCAAAATAAGAAGAATAGTATTTAGTTTTCATTTATTTTTTTAGTGTGTGTTAGAGAGTTTGGGGACCAACTACCCACTGAGAACTTCATCCTGATTTGTGTTTGGGGATTACTCCTAGCAGTATTCAGGGACCACAGACAGTGCTGGGAATCAAAATGAGATTAGTTGCATAAAAAGCAAAGACAGTACTCAGTGTACTAAATCTTCAGCCTCCAAAACACTGTTATTTTTCAGTGTTGTTTGGTTTACATTTTCCCATTGAATACTATAGCTAAACTTCTTTCCCTGGGGTTCTTTTCCATCCATCTACTTTTCTGCTAAGAAGCCTGATGTTCAAATACGTGCAAAGCCTTAGTAGTACCAGTTAGGAAAACTTTTTATGATTCCTCTTCTGTGCCTTCCTTCTCTTCATACAGATAGATGAGCATGGAGGAAGACTTACAAAGTCCTTTTTCTACAGGAATCTTTGTGGACATTCTGGCTTACATCTCGTAGCCTGCCCCAGGCCCAGCCTTCCTCAATCACTGTTCTGTGGAGGTGAGTTAGCCCCTGTTTCTTTTTTTTTTATGAGCATTTTCAATTACGAAAAATGGAAAGTTTTATTTAAAAAAAAACTATGTTTGGAAGAAAAAAAGCAGCAGCTATGTTCAGTTTTTAGTGAAACATTTTATTTTATTATACTTTGTGCCAATGAATCTCAAATTTTTATTGCCAGTTTTTTTGCCTGGAATATTGGAGCTCTTGCTTTTCAATGAATTTATTTTCAGCTGGCTTCAAAAAATTCATGGATTTTGTATCTTATTTATTTTACACTATTGCCATAGGATCAATGTTCTTTGATCTATTTTAAGAAAGAAAGAAACCTTATGTATTTTATTAACCTATATTTCTTTAAATAAGTGTATGTTTCCATAGCAATAAAAAGTAAGCAAACATAATAAATCTCAGAAAATGCTAGATGTTAAGGAACCTACATTTAGAATATTACTTTATATTTATAAAGAATCTCATTTCTTACTGAATAGTACAAATGGAACAATAGCACCTAATATCCATTGATCAGATATTAAAGGTTGTGGAGATAATAATAGCACACTTTTGGAATAAAAATTATATTTTCTTTTCATTATTTTCTTTTGACTTATAATATTATTTTTCTTGTATATTTTAAGAACATTTTAGTAATAGAAATTAACTATTTGGACTTTGTGTTTTATATGTTCTGTAAAACCAGTACATCCTTAATAAAACTGTTTTAGTTATAAATTATTTAAATAATACTTTTAAATAATTCATTATAGAGTAAAATAGATCAGTATTATATTTGATTTTAAAATTTTCCAGTAGTATTTTTTATTTTGGTTTGGGGGACACACCTAGCAGTGCTCAGGGTTACTCCTGGATCTGTGCTCAGAAATTACTCCTGACATTCTTGGGAGACTATAAGGATATCAGGGACCAAAATTTAGGTTAACCACATAAAAGGAAAATAGCTTGCCAACTGTGCTATTGTCCTGGTATCTATATTAATTTTAATGATAATTTAACATGATAAAAATTTATGTTATTTGAAATTAGGGAGAAAAAAATCTCAAAGTAAAAACTAATTTTAGGGACTGTAGATATAGTATAGCAGGAAGGTTGCTTGCCTTGCATGTGGCTGAATGGAGCTGGTTCCCCAGCATATGGTCCCTCATACAACATCAGAGTAATTCCTGATTTCAGAGTCAGGAGTGACCCATAGAATCATTAGGTGTTGGCCCCAAACCAAAAATATTTGTTTTAAGTGGCTTTTCATTAAAGTCATTTTATAATATAAGAAACACTGGAGTTGAAAATAGCTTGAGAGTGACTATTAATTTTTTACTTAAGGGGATACTTGTAAGGATATTTTCTATGCAGTGAATTAATGGGAAATTAGAGGATTATTAATTACTAAAAATATTAACTTATTAAAGCTTTATGGTAGTAATTTTGATAGAATGAATGATTAACTACTTTACCAGTGTGATATAAATTTGTAGGTCAGAACTTAGAATATAAAAAAATGTTCTGTAATTCCTTGTTTGGAAGAGGTCTGCATTCATTAGATTCACTTATCATCTGGCAACTCATCATCACAAAATTTTCATGTCCCTTTAGAGTTTTAAAAATATATATTAAGAGGGAGAGAGAAAAACACAGAATGGTCTCCTCATCATGGGTTTTGAGAAAATGAAAAAAACATTTCTGTAATGATCCTCAGAGACAAAATAGAGGAGGACTAGAGGGTCCAGCTCCTGACATGAAACTCACCACAAAAAATTGTTTAGTGCAGTCACAGAAATAATTACACTGAGAACTAACATAACAAAATGTGACTGAATGAGGGGCCAGTGTGGGGTGGGGAGGAAGGACACTTGGGATATTGGTCATGGGAATGTTGCACTGGTGAAGGATTACATATATATATATATATATATATATGTATATATATGTATATATACATATATATACACACACACAAATATATATTTGGTTTTGTCGTCACAACCAACAGCACTCAGAGGTTACTTCTGACTCTATGCTCAGAATTGCTCCTGGCAGTTTCACATGACCATATGGGATGCCAGGATTCAAACCACCCCACCATCCTTCTGCATGAAAGGCAAATGCCTTACCTCCATGCTATCTCTCTGGCTCCATAAATAAATATATAAATGCCATATATTTGTACTATATAAATATATAAGTATATATACCATATGTAAGTATACAAATGTGTGAAACTAACGAAAGATACTATAAGGAATGCACATAGTCTATACAAGTTGGAGAAAATCGTTAAGTACATCGTATTACTAGTGGATTTTCACATCTGACTATATACAGTTGTCAAGTTTCTCTACCAACTTACTATCCAAAGTAAATTCCTCTAATTGGAACTACAATATTCTAGAGTTTGGTAGCTGCTCCAGAATTAGCTGGTCTTAGATAGTTTCTGATGAAATTCAGGGCTTGCTTGCATCTATTAATAACTCTCTTTTAATTTAGAATGTGTGCTTGTTTAGCAGAGCTTGTGTGAAAGGCATTATGATTAACTTTTCTCTCCCAGAAAAACAGTGGATGGTGGGCATTGCTATAAAATGTAAACATCAATAGTGAAATTCTAGTATGTATTTAAATAAGAAAATCTATGAGCAATGTTTTGTTCTAAAATGTATATTCTGTTACTACGCAAGTATTTCCTTCTGCTCAGAAAAATAATAGAGATAATCTAGCTAGATAATAAAGATATATATATATAATATATATTTAATTAGTTAGCCTATTATTTAAACACTGTATTTTATACTGGAAGAGTCTTGGTATTTGAGTATTCAAAGATAATGGATAAAATACTGGTTTTGTGGAGATTGTATTACCTAAGACTATCAACAAGTCAAAAAATTATATCTTACTTTTGTAGTCTATTTTAACTAATAGGTGGTTTGGGGTAAAATAGATTGCTTTTAGACAATATATTTTTCATAAAATGTAGATTTTTTATTGAACACTTTCTTTGAACTAATAATTCTTCATCCTAAAAACAATCATAAAACCCAAAAATTTTCAATCAGGTATTAATCCTAGCCTAGACCATTTCAGCCAAAAGAATTTAAGAATCCATCAAAATAAAAGTTTCCAATCAACTTTTATTTTATTTTGAGCGTTCATAAAATAATAATATTTTATTATTTATAGCTATATATAAATATATATTTATAGCTAGATACAAATCAATTTTTCAAAGTAGTTTCTTTCTGCTCATTGTTTTCTATGAAATTTAAGCCGAAAAAAATAAATGTATGTTTCTTATTCACTTACTGAACCCTAACATACTAAATGCATGCATTCTACGTGCTGCACTAGTATATGGGAATGAACATATTCTGTTTTGTTAGACTTTTTGTTTGGATTTTGATTTTGGTTTGAGGACAATGGCGATTCTGAGAGGCTATTCATGAACTCTGTGGTTAGGAGTAATCCTAACCAGTGCTCTGGTTATATATGTGGTGCCAAGGATTTGTTTGTTTGGAGGCCACAGTGTCAGTGGTCAGGACTTACTCCTGAGTCTTTGTTCCTGGATCACTTTTTCCAGAGCTCAGTTGACCATATGGGTTAATTACTAGGGATGAAGGTTAGCTGCATGCATGCAAGAAAAACACCCTACCTACTACTCTTTCTCTATTCAGACCTGAGCAAAAGATTTGAGAGAGCTTGGAACAAAAAAAGGAAAGCAACTTCACCTCTCTATTTCCTTACCAGCCTTTTTATTCCTTACCAGGCTTATTATTAAATATATGTTTTAATATAATTATTATAGCAAAGAAAAGTTTTAGAATATAAAAGTTTGCATTTACTGACACGTAGGTTTTCACTGTGAGCACATACTTGATAATGAAAAAAAAAACAGCTTCCTGAACAGAATCTCAAATGAGAAAGTAAGATATGCTCATATGCATGCAAACATGTAAAAACACATTCTGATTGTATGTTCACACACACCTCGAATATTCACCATCTTCTATGTTAGTTCTCCAAGTGTAAAAATTCAGTTCAATATTCAGTTCTCTTCAATGTAAAGTACTGTAATTAGTATAAAGTTAATTCTGGACTTCACCATACACTGCACAAACTTTTTTGTCATTTCTAATGTATTACAGACGATTTTAAACTTTTATAATCTTAACCCTTCCACCTGTGACTTCTTTAATTCTGCAATTTTGCAAAATGCATAGATGTGTATAAATGCATTATTTTAATAGTAAAACTGTCCATTAGTGAGTAAAAAAGAAGGAAATTTCTACTTTTATACAGCTTATATTTTAGCAACAGGAAGAAAAAATAAAAACAATATAGAAGTGTATTATACATAGCAATACAGAATCAGAAACATTTCTTCCTCTTCTTTTTTTTTTTTTTTTTTTTTTTGGTTTTTGGGTCACACCCGGCAGTGCTCAGGGGTTACTCCTGGCTCCATGCTCAGAAATTGCTGCTCCTGGCAGGCACGGGGGACCATATGGGGCACCGGGATTCAAACCGATGAACTTTTGCATGAAAGGCAAACGCCTTACCTCCATGCTATCTCCCGGGCCCCAGAAACATTTCTTAAAATAAAATACCAGTCAAAGAAAATAAAGATGTAGGGAAGAATAATTTTGAAGCCAAGATGGTAAATGAGTCACTAAGATGATTACTGCACAGATGTTTTAAGATTTCATTTATAAGAATATTTTTAAAGTATAAATATAACCCTCATGCAAATATTAAAGAAGTATATAACAATGAACCCTCTCGAATTACTAATTCATTAAAACTAATTAAGGTATTAGTAAAAATAGGTTCATCAAAGAAAGTAGTACAGTATGGGATTGACAAATGATTTAGTAAAGAGCATTATTAGAAAATTTGTCAGGTTAGATACAGAACTGGTTAATGTCTCCAGATTTATAGGTCATGTTTTCATCTACAGATGAAATACATTTGTCTACTTCACTAAGTCCACTAAATCATTATTAGTTTTTAGTTAATAGTAATGAAGTGTTGAATCAAAATACATTCCTAGAATAAAACCTTATATACATTTTCATAGGAAAGTGAAAGTAAAAACACAAATCTCTTTACCTTTGGCTTGATTTTTAACTGTTAATTTAATTTTTATAAATATTTAAGCCATGTGTATATTTTTGAAAAAAAATTTGCCACACTCAAAACACCTCTATTTTGAGTATTTTTGACTATAAAAGACAAAATTATAAATATATATCAAATTCATTCTCATATTTGGCACAAGTGTCTTTTTGCCAGTGACAAAATGACTAAAAATATATGAGATCACTTTGATTTATACTTTTAAAAATTATATAAAAATGCTGAGCACAAACATTACTTTTACCAAATTTTGGTCCAAATATGCTGAAATTTTACTGTTACATATAGTAATGACTTTATAATATTAAATTGAATGCATACTTTTTCTCCCATGTTGTTGACATCTTCATTCTTGTTATTAATTTATTTAGTTGCTTAGTTATAAATTTTTAATT
>PVKC010051163.1:0-10462 GCA_004027635.1 Crocidura indochinensis
CTTTTTTCTCCTCCACCTACCCCTCCTTTTTCTTGTTTCTGGGTTTGTTTTACTAGAGAAAAAAATGTTTGAAAGCATTGCATGATATGGGTAAGTGAGTTGTGAGTGAAGCATTAAAGAGAAGTTTCCAGGTCCAGTGATTCAAGCACTCGCAGATGATTTCTGTGAATTTAACATTTTGGTGAGGGTTGAATGGTACAAGTCTGTTTTCTTTTTGACTGCAACAAACAGATTGGTGCTTGTAAAGATTGTGGGTCATTGAAGGAGTCTTTCAGATATTTTTGATGATGAGTGCTTGGGATCCTGCCCCAGGCCTATTTTGGGAGCCCCTTTCCTGCTTGTTATTGCAAAAGGGAGCAGCACCTCTTGTAATTGCACGCATGCTTTTGTGAAGAGGGGTGGGATGTCAGCATGCTACTGTCTAGTTGAGAAACAATGTCGTGGCAAGTGAAGATTCAAGAGTGGTTTAAAACAAATGACCTAGTAGCCTAAATATCAACCATCTCTTTTGAAGAGGTTTTCTAGCTGCTCACATGTTTTGAAAGCTGTTAGAATAATTGAATAATTCAGCACCTGGGCCTGGTGACTGATTCCTTGCAAGTTGGCAGGAGTAAGAGAGTGGGGAGGAATGCTTGGCAAGGTGGAGGTAGCTGTATGAAATTTTATTCTATTTACGGCATTCTCTTGGGTCAGTTCTCTGCAGGGCAACTGAAAAATTTAGAAATGCCATTTGGTAAAAGGAGGGAGGCTGGTCTTGAAATGTTATGGAATGAGCAAGTAGCCCCCGAGCCCTTTTGTTATCCCTTGCAAAGTTCTCACTTACCATTTCCCAATCTTTACACTCTTTCTTGCCCCATTTACTGAACTATCTTCATGTCTTATCTCTTTGGCGTCTTCTTCACTTCCCCACTTGGTGCTTCTTACATAGCATCATTTGATCTATTCGCCCCACTTCATACACCTTGAAAATCTTTTAAAAACAAATTAGAAATATTTCATTTTCTCATCCTCTAGAGCAGTGGTTCTCAAACTTTTAAAACAGGAGCCAGTTCACTGTCCCTCAGACCCTTGGATGGCCAGGTTATAGTTTAAACTAAAACTATGAACAAATTCCTGTGCACACTGCATGTATCTTATTTCGAAATGAAGAAACAAAACAGGAACAAGTACAATATGTGGCCTGTGGGCTGTAGTTTGAGGACCACTGCTCTTGAGGGTGAGATAGGCATGAACCCATTATGTCTCATTGTTTAGGAAAACTACTAGATGGTTTTCATTTCAATTGTAGACTTTTAGTGTATGTTAAGTAAATACTTTTAATTTTAAAATTGAGGTGTCATTGTTTACAGTAGTCTTGAAGTTGTTATTGTATTGTTATTGTGTAGAGCTACCACACTGTTCCTCAACCAGAAATTGAACTCATGTTTAATGCATGCTCAAGGTGAATGACTTCCAATATGGTCTCCACTTTCTCATGCATATGTGATGGGTAGGCGCTAGTCTATAACTATACGGAAATGCCTGTGCTGATACCAAGAATGGAAAGACTCAAGACTTCCTTAAGTGTTAATATAACAGGAGTCCTGCCCTTTACTGAGTGCTCAGTGCAGGTTCTGATGGTGGGGAAATAAGACCAATGTGGAGGGGCTGGAGAGGGAGGGCATAGAAGGAGGAGGTGAATCTGAGAAACACTATATTCAGCCCTTCTCAAGAATTGTATTATTTTTTGGACTCAAGGAGAAGGGCATTCTTTACTTTGAATCAAAGATCATCTAAATGATTTTTGTTTGGGAATTCAGGAATTGTGTAGGAGAATGGGACTGAAGGAGGACCAGCAATGAGGCAAATTTCTGAAGGGTGTGATTATAGTTGAAGTAAGAGACATGCCAAGTGAAAAGGAGAAACAAGGATGGACCCACAACTTCTGATGGAGGTGTTTGTGAGGAACTGGCTCTGGAGGGAAATGTTTTCTGAATTGCCAAAGTAGACAAAAGGTTGGAACTATTCACTTTTTGAGAGAGAAAATGCTAAAGAAGCAGCAGTAGGGTGAGGGGACAAGGGAGAGAAGGAGGGACTTTTGAGGCCTGTGGGACATCCAGTTGAAAATGCTGAAGATAGAAATATTTAGGAGTCTTTGCTCTTTAGAAACTAATTTAAGGGATAGGTGGTTGAAGTGAGGGGTTGGTGGTGGTGAGGAAGTGAAGTTTCCTGTGAACTATGGGGAGACAATAGGGAATAAAAACATAAGTGAGCTTTTGGGGGGGTCCTCATCACTATGTACAGTAGACCCTCTTATTTAGGGATTTTCTCTACATGATTCAGCCTCTGGAAGATTGGATCTGAACAACTGCAGGTTGAAAATTCCATTGCATAGTTAGGTGTATGGTACATCAGTCCTTTTGTCCATATTCTCTGTTTACCACAGAGCCTATGTGTTATTTTAGTTGTGACAAGTTATCAAGATATGACCTGAAGTGTACAGGAGTATACATTTGGATTATAGATATTTCACCAGAAGCATCTATGAATTGTGGTGTTCATGGGTGGGCGGATGGGGTCCTTGTGAGCAACCTCCCAGATCTGAGTGGCAGCTGTATCTCACTGAAAGACTGATGGGATTAAAAAGAGGTCTGAATTCTCCTTCCCTCTTAAAAGGACGTGTGTATTTTAGAGGTGATTTTGGTGAAAGCAAAGTTCTATATGCAGTGGACGACAGTAGTGATGTAGTGTTCAAGGAAGAATTGAGGCAGTTGGAGACCTGGGGGTGTTTCTTTGACTA
This sequence comes from Crocidura indochinensis, assembly GCA_004027635.1. Taxonomy (NCBI): domain Eukaryota; kingdom Metazoa; phylum Chordata; class Mammalia; order Eulipotyphla; family Soricidae; genus Crocidura; species Crocidura indochinensis. The sequence goes on from PVKC010051163.1 coordinate 2,780, forward strand.
GCTGTGAATGAAGGAGTGTCTGGAGGATTAAATATAGTCTTACATATTACAAAAAGCCCAACCCTTAAAAAAATGTTCCTGACTGGGCATTTAATCCTCAAGGTTTTGACAGGTTAGAACTGTTGCCCAGCTGATTCAGCCTCTGGAATATTGGCTCTGAACTGAGGTGTATGACTCCAGTATTTCTCCTGTTGTCTCTGTAACCTGCATGTGGACTATTGACTGGTGTCATACCAGTTAGGTGATTGTGATAAGAACCCTAAGCCCAAAAGAAGGACCTGGGAATCCTTCTGGGGTCTCTGTATCTCCATTCTAGTACCCCATACTGTAGTTATGACCCATTGTTGTCAACCAAAGAGCTGGACTTTGGAAAATAAAGATGAGCCTTTGCTAAACTCTGGGGCGAGCTACCCCAGTTTTCTTTTGAGTCGTGATGTATGTACACACTTGTTTCTAAATTTGTAGAGATGGCTCCTTAACTTGCTTCAGTAATTCCTGAGTATTGACATTTCTGCACAGTGATTTGAATGGGCTAAAGAGGCATTGTCAGTTGTATGTATAATTCCCTTGAAAGTGATTTCTTTTCATGCCTGGTACAGAAAAAAGAAAAATTTCACAATGTTCTCTAATGTTAAAGCTTGGCTATTCCATTCCCAAATGCAGACAAGCAATACAAAGAAGAAAAGGGGAAATAATAAGTGTGTGTTAACTGTAGATTAGAACCAGGTAGATAGTGTAAAATTAAAGATGCTAAGTAAGGTAAGTCTAATAGATGTCAGGTTGGCCCATGGAAAGATCATATCTTGCCCAGAGGCATTCGGAGTTGTGAAATTGGATCCCTGATATGTTCATAGTCTGTTTCTCACCTTCTTACAGCCCCGGAATACCTATCTACACCACTTCTCAACATCTTGCAGCACAATGAGCTTGCAGGAGAATATAAGCTTTGTGCTTTTCTCCTCTGGACAGAATAAAATATTCTGATCCTTAAAATAAGGCTTGCCATATCATATGTGTAGCACACCAAACCCTTGTTTATTTTTGACATTGCCACAAAACGCTGTGTGACACTGCACATGTACATAGTAGCCTAAAGGAGAACACAATTCTTTTTCTGCTGTAGTAGGAGGGCACTTGATGGTGCACAGGGGTTATTCTCAGCTCAGTGCTTGGGGGTCATTTCTGGTGATGTTCTGGGGACCATGTGATGCTAGGGATCAAACATGAGCCTCCCACATGCACAGTATGAGCTCTAGCCTTTTAAGCTAAATGAGGCCCCACATTGCATAAGGAGAACTCTTCAAGGGTTTTTATTCCCCAGCTGTCAATTTTCATTCCCCAGGGTCCTTGGGGACAGAATTTGGCCTTGTCTGACTTAAAAGAAAAGGAAAAATTTTAGGAGGCTTGAGTGACTCAAGGAGTCAAAAGAGCAGCAAGCAGTCAGGTCTGTTATTGAGGTTGGGCCACTTGGAACTGGCATCAGGAACTGATTTTCAGTGTTCCCCAGAGATCATTCCCGGAGAAACTATACTCCTTTTGTGTCTTTCACCTTGCAATCTAGAAGCTCGGAGAGAAAGTGGGTGCTACATTTGATGATATGCTTTGCAGGGAAGGACAGGGTGCCCTGATATTGCTGTCTGGGTACTCTGGAGAAATTATTCCTCACAAGGAAGCTGAGAAAGGAAGCTAAAAAACAGCACACATGCCATCTTCTTCAGTCTACCAGTGACATCATGTGGGCTGGAACTGGCCTTTTCATGAATCTGGAGGCTCTGTGGGCAGCTTTGGAACTCATAAAATTGTGCTCTTAACTGTGCCTGAGATCAGATAGATGGAATAGGCTGTGGTCTGAGAAAGAATTTTTGTTTTGCTTGGTGTGGGGGCATCTCTCCAGTGATAGGGCTTCTGGCTCTGTGCTCAAGGATCACTTCAGGTGGGGAAAGGGGTAACTACTGTACTGCTGGGAAGCAAACTGGGGTAGGCTGTGTGCAAAGCAAACACCTTAATCCCCAGAAATGGGATTTTTTCCTCTTTATATCTAAGATTTTTCAATGTAGGACAGAACTCAACTATATAGGAACAGAAAGAGTTGAATTCAGAATACTTCTGTTTCACATTCTGTCCTTGCTCCCCACCCACATTTTGTCAAGATGGGGTTGGAAAGGAGAAAGGGAAGAAGGTCTGAATTCAGACTCCTATGCTCAGAGGTGTTCAGGTCCATTGTACATTGGCATTCAGGCCCATTTTAATACAAGTATCCCCTTTCCTTACATGCCTCTGAATTTTGCCTTAAAAGATGATAGATAGCTCTTATTACTGAAACTTGAAAATCAATCCAATCCAGGTATCAGGATTTTGGGGAAAATGACGTGAGAGTATGTCATGGCATGCCTGCAGAACCTCTGGAATGATGAAATAAAATATTCAACAGAGGAATGAATATAGCTCGACCTCATCTGCTGAAGTCAAGCAAAGAAAATGATTTCATTCCAGGCTGCAGATATATAAACAGATCAGCAATAATACAACCTGCCAGATAGTTAGACTTTGTTTCCTTAGCCAGGAAAACGAAGAGATCTGTAACCACAATGGGCCTTGGAGGAACTGTGTGGTCTTCCTGCTCAGGAATGCTTTCCTCCTGTGAACTTTCAAAATGGAGAAAATGCTGGTTCCCTTCTCAGACTCATGCTTGCTAGGTTAGCCAGAGGTTAGCCTTTCTATCAGTAAGATCTCATTCATTAGGGCCACTTCCTTTTGAGAGTGTGACCAAATGTGTAGATAAATATACGGGCCATGAGGAAGATGAAGGCAGCCGAGTCAAGAGGTTAGGATTATAAAAAAGACACAAAGTTCTGCGTGAGCGATTTATTAGAAAATTGCTCTGGAGGGGATTACAGAATGTTTTAAGCTGCTTACAATATTTTTAGGAGCTAGAGTGAAAGATGCTATTTGTATGCCAAGTAATCCCATAAAGGAATGAATTTTTTTTTCCCCAAAGACCTCACATTTATATAATGACAACTTGGAGCCAACTGCTCTTACCCATCTGGCAACTTAAAGATTTCCTTTTCATTTCTTTTGATACAGAAATTACCTACCATTAGGTCTGCCACGGGGCCTGTTTAATTGGTATGAAAAGAAAGCGCCTCCTTGGCAGAACTGTGGGGGCTTCTGGCGGAAGCGTGAGTGACCTGCGTGAGCTCTGCCCTACACTTGCTGAGAGAATGCAATTACCTTTCTGGCTTCTCCGAAGGCTTTGGGGGCTCAACTCCTGAAAAGGATAACTAGCTCGTTGCTATTTCATGTGTGAAATTTTAATGAATTACTGGCAATCTAATAGTTTTTCTTTAAAACTTTAAAAAGAATAGCAAGAAAAAAAAAAGGAAAGAAAATAAACACCCTTAAAAAAGCTGCTTTCAAATTTTTAGCTAATAGCGCGAATAAGAATTTTTGATGATCTTGTCATTCTTGTTTATTGCAATGGCTGTTGTTCTACTTTATATACAAATGTTATTTATGCCTTCTGGAGGGGGGTTCCATTTTATAATGGAACCTTATAGGTATGTTCCAAATGGATGTTCTTGTATACATACACATCCGTTTAGTCCTTAAAGGTAGTTAGATATGACAATAGGAAAAGCTAGAATGTTTATTTAAAGCAAGGACAGGGTTCTTTTTATGGGCATCGGGGAGGAGTGTGGAGAGGGTACTTAAAATCTAGAAAAGTAAATGCTTTACAACATTCTAAGCACACTCCCTATACATAGCAGATAAAACCTCAGGGGGTAAACTAAAATTTTGCTTCTGATGCAAAGGAAGTGAGTAAAAATAGAAGCTTCATTTCCATTTGTCTGCCCTTTTCTCACTCTCCTCCCCCTGGATATGAAGGCATCATTTCCCCAGGGCTTGTTTGCAGCTGTCTTCCCTGTTACAATCAGTTATTCTGAAATCACCTCGTGGGGGCTTCTCCAGAGATTTGGTCCACTGCGGTGCTGAGAATCTTCTCTATTCACATGGTGAGATTGCCATGGAGACAGATTGTCTCATTTTAGGTCTTGCAGAGTGCGGGGAATTCACAATCCCCAGACGTGTCTGTGAGCTGGACAGTGTAGTTACCAGGGACACTTATGGAAGTCATTTTCTCCGTCCTTTTGAAGGGCAGCAGTGTTTGGAAAAACCAGCTCTTGATTTCTCTCTGGGCATGAGCTGAGCTCTCCTATGGATGCTGCAGCTTTTGTTCCTGTGTTGTGCTGCTTTGTTCTTCTAGGCCTGAACGGCTCATGCAAAAAATTGTCCTACGTGCCTGACCTTTAGAATAATATAATTGGGGAAGAGCTTGTCATTTCATGTTGCTTTGTGGAAAATGTGTTGATGCTTTGAGTTAAATAATTATTGAGACAGACAAACAACCCAGAAAGGCTGGTGCTAGTTTTAATAAAATTAATAATAATAATAAACCTGAAAGATGTGCATTTTACTTTTGGTAGGGACCTTTGACTGCAGTTATGGTGAAGACCTTGGAATCATGAATATCAGATAGAAATAAGATTCTGTCTGCCAAGCCTAAAGTGTGAACAGTTTGGTGGGAAGAGGAGGCAGGAGGAAATGGACTTGAATTGTTGCTGGCTCCATATTTTGTGCTAATGTCACCATACTCAAGTGTGAGCCACCAGTGGTATGTGCTGCCATCAATGTGTTAAATTGTGGCACCATTTGTTTTTTTTTCATGGTTTTTATTAATCTTTTGGGCAAAGCTATTAGAGGCATTATTTTCTCTCTTTTAAAAGAGGAAACCTAGAAGGTAAGCAGGAGAGGGGCTCAGGATTGCTCACTTGCTGGTCCATGTTAGTAACCCTGAGGAGGTTCGGCAGAGTTCCTGGATTGCTCTCAGGGACCTCATTCCAACCCTACTCCTATAATCTCTACTCCTATAATCCACTCCTATAATGCTTTAGTCTGAACCATCCTGTGTTTTATGAAGCAGAAACACCCAGGGGAAGAGGAGGGTGACCTTTGGAGCAGGCTTCAGTGAGAATAGTTTACTCCACCTATAGGTTCGAGTATGGGTTTTTTCCTCTGACTCTTTCCAACTTAGATTGATCAAATCATCTTAGATCATCCAGCCCCATAGAGTGTGAGGCAGTGAATTTACTGCCTTTCTGGCCATTTGGTACTAGAGAACACAGATGCTATCTGTCATGGCCTGCTTGGGGCTGGGCAGGAGCAGCCGGACATAGGAACAACAGTGGGATCCTCTAGGATAGTGGGCACTGAAGTTGGCGGATTGTGACTAGACCACACACCACGAGAGGAGTTTGGATCTAACCTATTTATTCACTCAAAGAGCAGGGATTCTATAATTTACTTTAGCAAGTCATTCTGAGTTATCAAGGAAGAAGGGGGTAATCAATATTACATGTGGCTTCTGTGAGGTATAGATAATCATTAAGACATTCTATAGAATTCATTGACATCCTCTTTAATACAATGATTACAATACTTACTGATGTTTACCAGAGATGTCACTTACTTTTGCCCTAAGACTTAACAATACCCTAATTTCCCAAAGTCTCCTATGTGTGCTGAATCAGCTGTGTGGCTTGAATGCCCAGTTGCTCTTTTCCAGGGGTGTCTTTTGTGTGGCCTGACTGCATGCCTAAATTGGGTTTTGTTTTGATGCATAGATTATCTTTAAAACCAAGTGGTCATGGTTCAGGGCCAGATGCTCTGATTGTTCAGTAATTTTCACATTCTTATCTCCTACAGCATTCCTATACTGATTACGATGGCCTGGGATAATCAGACCTTAGTCTCCCTAGGAAACTAGGAACAGTTTTGATTTACAGAAATCTTGGTGGTCTTTAGAGGGACTCAGAGAGATGCCCTTAGGATGCTAGCAAGAGGGGTGAATTTATGCTATGACCTCTATTATTATCCCCTTTACCCTAACCATCTTATGGCAATTGTAGGCATAGGCAACCAAAGGCTTTTTGAGCCTAGAACCCTCCCTTAGCCATGGTCTAGGCTAGGGTTTTTTTTTTTTTTTTAATATAGAAGTGGCGACTATTATCCTCTTACAGATATTGCATCTTTAGTCTTTTGGGGTGAGTTAACCTGTGGATATTATAACTGTATTCTGACTGAGTTCTAGGTCAAGTACAGTTACGAATTTAAACCTTAAAGGTCAGAGAGATAGGCATATGCCTTAGATATATTCTATGCTGCTTCTGAAAAAACTGAGGACCTAAAGGGAGCCCTTCCCTGTGCTTCTATCTTTTCTGAACTCTTGAAGTTCTCCTCAGAGGTCAGCCCTGGGAAGCGAACCCCAAAAAGACTGCTTTCTGAAGCTGCCAGGAATCGAACGAGTGAGTGAAAAACTGGCTGGCTGTGGGGGGTTGCAACTGGTGGCCAATTGCTCCACCTGCGGGAGACTGTCCCCCTGCTGCGCTCTTCTGAGAAAACTGAGGACCTAAAGGGAGCCCTTCCCTGTGCTTCTGTCACTTAGAACCCGCCGCGAAGCGAAGCGGCGTATTCTTTCTAACCAATAAACCCCATCACAACACACAGGAATAACCACACTACTAGCATGACAATGGAGAAAACTCGTAGGCAAACACCATGCACCAAGAATGAAGATGATAGCGCGGACGATCTAATAAACTCCAACCTCCTGATTAACCTCTCGGACAAGGAGCTTAAAATAGCAATATGGAAGATGTTTCAAGAAGTCAAACAAAGCATAGATCGATCCGAACAGAACACAAAGACAAAAATCAGAAAACTCCAAACTGAAATAGCAGAACAGATATATTCTATGCTAGTCTAATACTTGCTACCACACGATCCCCCCAGAATTACCAGGTGCAGTCCTGGAAACACCTGAACACTGCCAGTTTGGCAATCTTTGGAAGCCCAAGGCATGGACCATATTGCATCTTTGAGCAGCCCTTACATTGTGCTGTTGACCTGGTTAGCTGAGAATAACCATTTTGGAGGGCCCTCCACCTCAGTTTTCCCTTTATCTTCTTTCAACTGGAATATTAAATCCATGTTGTACCAAATTGCCCTGCTCAAAAAACATCAGAAAGTGCTGTAGTAATAGTAAAGACATTTGTCTTGCATATCACCAATCCAGGTTTGATCCACAGAATTCTTTATGGTCTCCTAGTCTGTCAGGAGTGGTCCCTGAGTGCAGACCCAGGAGTAAACCCTGAATACTACTGGGTGTAATCCCTTATATCCACCCCCCAATAGTTAGAAGATAGAATGGAAAAGTTAGAGTCATGAGCCAAAAGGGGGAAGTATCCATTCATCTTTGGTGAATTTCTTTGGAGGAGAAAAAACATGAGATGGCAGGGATGAAAGAGCACATTTTTCCCTCCCCACTGAAAGAGCACTTTTTGTTATTTGTATGTTTTGTTTTGGGGTCACATTCAATGATGTTTAGGGATTACTCCTGACAATGCACTAAGGAAATGCTCTTGATGGGCTATGGGGAACCATATAGGGTAACAAGGATCAAACTCAGACTAGCTGCATGCATGGTAAGCACTCTACCCACTGTACTTTGCTCTAGCCCCTGAAAGAGCACTTTTAAGTCTTAAAAACTCTATTCTTAGAAAAGCATGTATGGGGGCCTGGAAGATAGCATGGAGGTAAGGTGATGCAAAAGGTCATCGGTTC